>BQKZ01008744.1:7763-23092 GCA_036244855.1 Temnopleurus reevesii
TCCTACCAGGTACCCATTCACCTCACCTAGGTTGAGTGCAGCACAATGTGGATGAATTTCTTGCTGAAGGAAATTGACGCCATAGGTGGGATTCGAACCTACGACCCTCTGGTTGAAAGGCGAGAGTCAGAACCACTACACTACGGCACCTCCACACACACCACTCTATTGATTAGGAAATCCTATTCACCTGTTGCCTTTCATCTTTTATCATTAGCCCATCCATGATGCCAATATATATACACTGTGTCAATATGATGAATATCTTGGTATAACTACATCCGTTATTGGGACAACAATATGGATGCATAAAAAAGTAAATTATCGAATATAATTGGGTATAGAGCATAATAGGGTATTTATCTACTGTTTTTCTAATACTCATTTTATTTACTCTTTCATCAATCGTCTATCCATGATTCCTGTGTGTATCAGTATGTAGAGAGATCCCCTATCTCGTCATACACATATTTCTTGGTATTAATTCATGCGTTATTGGGACAGCGATATAAAAGACAAAAACTGCATTATAGAACATAATACATTATTACCTGATCAAGGCGTTTTAGAGACAAGATATAAACGCGTATTTTGTTATTCTCGATTGATTTGCGCAACATCGATTACGTCACAATGTCTCATCGCTCTGTCGAGTGGAATAACAACGATACACCCCTCTTCGCGCGATATTGTCTTTTCACAATAGCGTTTGTGTACGAAATTGGTGGTCCATATTTCCCTCTACGTCCCCAGGGTTCCCAGGGCAGCTGATGCGAGCAGTGAATTGCAGAGAGCCAGGCCGGGACATGTGTGTGGACTGTGTGTGTAGCCAACCGATGATTTGTAAGCAAACATTTTGGATCATATTTTGGATCATATTTTGGATCGTACTTTGCCTAGGTATGTCCAACACTTCAATAAGTCACGTCAGGTAATAATAATAACATTGACTGACCTTTCTTTTGGGAGATACCACAAATATTTTTCTCACTGGATCCATATTTCCCTCGTCTTTGACTCTGGAAAATATGGACCGATGCCGTGAGGGAAATATATGTGGTATCTCCCTCAAAGCCAGTCAATATTATATAAGTATTGATGTACTGTTTTTCTAATACTCATTGTCTTTTCTCTTCCATCATTAGCCCATCGATGACGCCTGTGTTTATCAGTTTGTTGAGAGACCCCCTATCTCGTCATATATCCTGGTATTACTTCATGCGTTTTGGGGACAGCGATATAGATGCAAAAAAACTGCATGAGTTTATAATCGCCAGTGAGGGTGCAGTAGCTATTAATGAGGTGAGAAGCGCTACTTTACATTTTGAAAGAATCTTTTGAAAAGATTACAGTTCCATATCTATTTCAACTAGAATGCTGGGTCTGTTTGCTCAAAATAGTCTGAGAGGGTGTTGTTCAAAAGTTGCAATTGAATGCATGTTGCAGTCGATCGGAACGTGCCAATCAAAATCATTGTTTCATGCGCGTCTTGTTAAATGCGCATATCGTGCGTGAATGAGAATGCACGTTACAATTTGCAAAGTTGCAGTTGATTTTGAACAACGACCCCTTAGAGGGTGTTTTTCAAAAGTTGCAGTTGATCGGAACGTGCCAATCAAAATCATTGTCTCACCCGTCTTGTTGCGCGAATGAAACTATGTTTTACAATTTGCAACTGATTTGCAGTTGATTAGCGATCAATGGCAACTTTTGAACACCTCCCACTGAGACAGTCTGTACTTTCTAAGTCTTGTCCACCCCGTGTAGACAATATAAAAAGAAGTAGAGAATAACTAATGCCCTTTGTTTCAAATGGCCCCAGGAGTAACATTTACAAGGATGGAGTTGAATTTACAAAAGAATTGTATTGTACAATGATGTAGAAACTTTCTGCAGTGTAATTATTAAAGAGCTTCATTATACCAAGTCAAATCTTTCCTCCCATTCTATAAGGTTTTTTTTCATGTACTTGTTTTGCATAATTGCCACATTTTTAAAAATTTCTAACCACATGCTTCTCTTTTCCATAATTTTTGTTTAAAAATAAATGTTGAATTAGATTAAAATGAATTAAATTAAGTCATGTACTTGGTAGTTTGATATAAATCTTAATTTTCTTTGTTTTGAAGGTGATGCATCATTCTGATTTAACATTATTCTTTGCTTCTCAGACATACGATGAATGCGTAGAGAATGAGAGATCCAGTTGCTCAAATCTGTACTACACAAACATCAACATCATGACTTTCTGTGGCTAAGAAGAAAGGTGTCTGTAAGTATGGCCTTCATATTTATTATTTTGTTCATCAGTATTGGTTTTTGTATATCAACTATAGGGAAAATGTGTTTTCTAAGTACAGTCAAACCTGTCTATAGTGGCCAATAAAGATTGATTCCCTCCAGGTGAAAATGCATGTTATAGAACCTGTCTATAGAGGCCACCTGTCTACAGTGGCCACTTAAGTCGATTCCCTCCAGGTGAAAATGCATGTTATAGAACCTGTCTATAGAGGCCACCTGTCTACAGTGGCCACTTTTTCTGTTTCCCCTGGGGTGGCCTCTGTAGACAGGTTTGACTGTATGTATTTTGTTGTTAGAGTAGCTCCTTTGATTTTACATAAGTGTGGGAACAGCAAGAGCAGTGAATCTGATCTATAATATAGCAATATTGAATGGCCTCACAGCGACACAACAAATATTGCCCGAATCGCAGATGAGGGTGATATTTGTCGGCCCTGAGGCATTTCAATATTGCTATTATTAACTAAATCAGACATCTAGAGCCAAATCAGAAACATTTTAGAACATTTAAAATATCTCTCGAATTTCAATTAACACGAAAATTATTTTATAACATTGAAATAAAGGCTCCGATATGGTAAAACAACCACCGAAAATGTTGAGTTGTCATCTAAATGCACTTTGCATGCGATTGTTACGTCATCAACACGCGTCTTCATCAAGATCGCGTAATTAGCAAGTACGTGCATTTAGTGGCGCAGTGATGATATATGCACTTGATTTTTACACGCAATTCACCATAGACTTTTCTGAGCGGGCAATATAAGAAAATAATTGACCGGGCAATAATGCTTTCGATCCGAATCGGACAATATGGTTTTAAAGTTGCCTTGCTCAGATGTCTGATGCGGTTAATAATATAGGATATTTTCCTAAGCCATTTATAAAAAGATGTGATCCTGCAGGAAAATGTAATCAGGCTTCGTACAATGAATGGGGGAGTAATTTTTTTTGTGCCCATGAAGCTATTGTGAAGGCTTTGATAAATTTGTTTACTTTGTCCAAAGTACTTAGTTACATCTGCTCACAGTGATGTTGTAATTCAGGTTATAAACATTTTGTGTATCCTTTAGTTTTTCGACTTCCTAGTGAGAAATGTGACAATTTTTCATTTTTTTTTGTTAATTATGAAATTTATTACAAGCACGAAGATATATTATATATCTTCGTATGTATGTATTTTTTTTTTCGCATGGAACTAGGCTCGACTAGCACGTGTGCTAACTTCTAATTCCAATTGATAGCATAAAACTGTATCCTATGCAGGACCCCTCGTGATACCAACATCTTGTTGAGAGGGCATCCTGCTAAAATATTGATCAATAAATAAATAAATAAATAAAAAATATTTTCTTCTGTTCATGTATAAACACATGTAAGAAATCCATAATTCAATATTGTTAAATTGTTCTAATGCATTTTGCTGTGTTCATGAACTTATTCATGTTGTATAATTGTACAACTGTTGATAATGATGTCATGTTCTGTTGTTGATAAAGTCAATTCAATTCAATTCAATTCAAGTCAATTCAAGATGTTAACAGATTTCTTAACCCCTCCAAGTGTACTGTTTAGCGGGATAATTTTGCAGTGTTAATTTTTCGCAGTTATTCGCGGATATTGAATTCGTGTGTAGAAGCCATGAAAAAAGTATGATATCCCGACCTAACTAATACAGATTTTTCAAGAAAGAGAAAGTGATTACTGCTGCATGAAAAAACGTTTAAATGCTGAAAAATTATAAAGAATGACCATATGATTACAGAATATTCTGGGGATTATATATGATTAGATATGCAAAAATACATGCGATTGAAACATTGAAAGCGATTTTGTGCCACTTTAAGGTGGAATGTGTGAAGTACTGCACGTGTTAAAGTTTTGTACAGATTCTGAAGGATTATTTTTGCTGGTCTTAAATTAGGGGTCAACTTTTTCACTGTGAACAGCGCAAAATTTTTCCACTATACAGTAATTCATGAAAAAGAAATACAAGTTTATGTTGGCATGTATGTATTTATTCCTTCTGGTTTCATTCTTCATCACAGTACATCACCGGAGTTTGCCTTGGAGCAGGCCAAGAGGAATCTAGACAGATTTCTAGTCGTCGGGATCATAGAGGAGTAAGAGAGCACCCTGCGTGTGATAGAACGTCTGCTGCCCTCTATGTTTGGCGGAGCCTTGAATGATTACAGGTCGAACAAAGGTAAGCATTGATACAAACCTGTCTATGAAGACCACCCAAGGAGGACAGAAAATGTGGCCTTAAACAGCTGGTGGTCTCTATAGACAGGTACATGTACATTGCTTTCTAGGGAGTTAAGAAAGGTGGTCTTTATGGACAGATGTTTGCTTAAACAGATTTTATTGTACTTTATTTGTTTATAATGTGGATTATCATAAATTGCTAGAGGGTATTCATTTATTTTGCAATGTATGTTTTCAACAAGGAAATTATTGATTGCTCACACCAAATTGGTTCATTAGAATACATAAGGGAATCATTTTCACTTTTGAAAAATGTCTTTTCGCTAGCTTACGAAGAGAAATGTGTGAGGAACTTTAACTATTCTCTTGTATCCATCTAATCAATGTCTGGGAAAGTAGGAGCTTTGTTACAACTCTTAATTTGGCCTGAAGTTTGTGCTTGCAAATTTCTTATTTCCTAATTCCTCAGTCACATAGAATCTACAAATTAATATGATTCAACATGGCTCATTGTTCGGAGGCAGTCAACTGTGGAATGGAATGAAAAAAAGAGAGTTTTACTCAATCATGTTGCTTCCGGGTTTCTATGTTACTTCCGATCCTCTTTTTATTTGACGTATGAAGCAAGTCTTCTATCGCTTTGATCATCAATTTTCTGCTCATGTACTCATGAAGAGTACAAGAGTACAATTCTCTTCTTTTTTGCTTCACTTTTCAATTGCATGTTTGCAGAGCAATTTTCCGCAGTTTCTAAGACTGCATTCAAGAAGATGCCCAGTGCAAAGAACGTGGCGATCATGAAAGAAAGGATGAAGCTGGATTATGAGTTCTACGACTATGTCAAGGAGAGGTTTCACAAACTGAAGAACCATCTGGGGCTGGAACGATGTTAGTGACAGATATCATCTGTGAAACCTAGCCCCTCAATGCCTCGCTAGGTATGGAAGAGTAATGTTTATTGATAAAACAAATATATCACCAAAGATAAGGTATTCGTAAAGACCAACCAAAGAATTGTTATTAAAAGAATTGATATAAGATGAGAGTTAGTAGAAGTTGAGATGAACAACAGAATAAGAAAAATCAACTTTAAAATTGAATGAGAAAATACAGATGAAGAGAGACTGAGACAGATAGAGAAAAAGAAAGATAGAGAGAGAGAGAGAGAGAGAGAGAGAAAGAGAGAAAGAGAGAGACAGACAGACAGACAGATAGACAAACGGACAAAACACCATCGAGAGTATGCATTGTTGTGGAAAGCATAAAGAGAGATGTTAAGGAATTATAGAGAAATTGGTAAGAAACAATAAATGCTATGTACTTAGATTTACTTTCATGTTTTGCATGAATATTGTTAATGAAATGTGTTTTATAGAGAAATGTTAGCAAATTATAAAGAAATAGGTAAGAAACAATAAATACTATGTACTTAGATTTACTTTCATGTTTTGCATGAATGTGGTTAATGAAATATGTTTTATATTAACAAATTTGTCCCATCATTGATGATGAGCATTGTGTGTATACCAGGTTTTCCATTTCATGGGCTTATGGCTGCCGATCATAGCTGATGGCTATTGTTCCCAGACTAGCACCTATGATGTCTTTTACGGCCCGGACACACCAAACACAGCACTGCATCACTGCACGGTTTTCACGCGATGTCTCCCCTGTGATTGGCCAATTGTTTAACATCCTCTGCGCGAGGGAGTGCGCTGGCCAATAGCAACCAAGATACCGCGTAAACACCATCCCGTTATGCCGTGCCGTGTTTGGTGTTCTGAGGCCTTTACTCTTCTGATTCCCAGATACGTGCCTGCTGATGACCCAATTCTTGGCTGAATCAGTATAAACTGACAATTTGTATATGCAGTTATATTTATATAACACCTTGTTTAGTGAGATTTTTAGTAGAAAAAAAGTCAATGACAATGCTGCAACTGGATTTATTATTTAAATGTTTTCTTGGTTGGGCCTNTAGAATACATAAGGGAATCATTTTCACTTTTGCAAAATGCCTTTTTGCTAGCTTACGAAGAGAAATGTGTGAGGAACTTTGAATTTTCTTGTGTATTCATCTAATCAAAGTCTGTAGAAAAGTAGAAGTTTTGTTTACAACTGTTAATTTGGCCTGAAGTTTGTGCTTGCAAATTTCTTATTTCCTAATTCCTCAGTCACATAGAATCTACAAATTAATATGATTCAACATGGCTCATTGTTCGGAGGCAGTCAACTGTGGAATGGAATGAAAAAAAGAGAGTTTTACTCAATCATGTTGCTTCCGGGTTTCTATGTTACTTCCGATCCTCTTTTTATTTGACGTATGAAGCAAGTCTTCTATCGCTTTGATCATCAATTTTCTGCTCATGTACTCATGAAGAGTACAAGAGTACAATTCTCTTCTTTTTTGCTTCACTTTTCAATTGCATGTTTGCAGAGCAATTTTCCGCAGTTTCTAAGACTGCATTCAAGAAGATGCCCAGTGCAAAGAACGTGGCGATCATGAAAGAAAGGATGAAGCTGGATTAAGAGTTCTACGACTATGTCAAGGAGAGGTTTCACAAACTGAAGAACCATCTGGGGCTGGAACGATGTTAGTGGCAGATATCCTCTGCGAAAACTGGTCCCTCAATGCTAGGCTAGGTATGGGAGAGTAATGTTTATCGATGAAGAATAAACCACCAAAGATAAAGTAGGCGTAAAGAACAACCAAAGAATTGTTATAATACAGAAATTTTTATATAAGACTGGACCTTGTAGGGTCTAAGCCAACATTAGTCAAATAGGGATCAAGAAGAAAATTGAATGAGAAAATGTGAATGAAGAGAGAGAAAGAGAGAGAGAAAGAGAAAGAGAAAGTAATAATAATAATAATGAAACACTTTTATATAGCGCATAACACAATCATGTGAAAGTCCCTAAGCGCTTGAAACATGGAAAGAGAGAAAGAAATATGATGGAGCAGCGTCAAGAGTGTGCAACCTTGTAGAAAGCGTAAAGGGAAATATTAGCGAGTTATAGAGAAATAGGTAAGAAACAATAAATGCTATGTACTTAGATCTACTTTCATGTTTTGCATGAATATAGTGAATTAAATGTGTTTTATATTAAACATTTTGTTCCATCATTGATGATGAGCATTGTGTGTATACCAGGTTTTCCATTTCATGGGCTTATGGCTGCCGATCATAGCTGATGGCTAATGTTCCCAGACTAGCAACTATTACCCCATTCATATTAGGCTCAAATAGCGCTACAGTCGCGAGACAGTCCCGCGACTGTAGCGGAGTTGGCTTCAGTATGAAGGCTCCAGACCCGCTATAAACTATCCCGGGATAACACCGCTCCGCTATAACTTCGCAACAAATTATCTCGCTCAAACCCTAGTAACAGCACCGAGACAGGAGCGGGACAGAAGCGAGATGCCTTCAGTATGAATACACTCTGCTATAACTCCGCTATAACTCCGCGATAAAGCACTTGTGGTTTGTTTACTTTGAATGTTCGCTCTGCAATCGGGTATACATGAAATACAAAACAAAGCAACTTATGGATTTAAATTAGTTTTATTATTATTTAAATAATATATTTTACAGAAAAAAAATATTTTGCATACATTTTTTTTTCTTTTTTTCAAAAACTATTATTTTTTCAAATAATAAAATAAGAAATACTGATCGAGGATCAAGCCAACACGTGTTTTGTTACGGAGGTCGTACAAATCACCCGCCGCAGTTTGAATGGGTACATGATATTTATCCCGCGACAGAAGCTGGATAACTTTTTTACTGTGAATGCATTTATAGCAGGTTTATAGCGGTGTTGCCTTCTCGCGACAGCAGCGGGATAAATTTGAAAACCAATATGAATAGGGTATTAGATGTCTTTTACTCTTCTGGTTCCCAGATACGTACCTGCTGATAACCCAATTCTTGGCTGAATCGGTATAAATTGACCATTTGTATATGCAGTTATATTAATATAACACCTTGTTTAGTGAGATTTTTAGTAGAAAAAAAGTCAATGACAATGCTGCAACTGGATTTATTATTTAAATGTTTTCTTGGTTGGGCCTTTTTTGTGCTTTTGGTGTTAAACATTGATCTGTGTTGCATATATTCCATCACTGCAGGCGAGTAGTTTATGTGTACATGTATACCTGATTACCTGACCCTTGGCTGAATTGATGAAAATTGACCCTCTATTTAATACCTTGGTTAGCATGCAAGACTTTCAGTAGAAAATGTCATATCTATGGTGCGACTGAAATAATAATGATATTGTTTCTTTCTTGTGTTGTGTTTTGTTCGCACTTAAGATGCTCAAAAGTGCCTTTTTGAATTAAACATATTTTGATATCTTTGTATATAGCACATGTCCCATCTGTACATGCAGGTGTTGTGTGCATACCAGATTTCCTATATCTTGGCTGAATCTTGGCTGAAAATTGATAGGGAATAACCCTGGCCTATGCACAACATGCAAGACTTTCAATGTAAAACCTATCTATGCCATAACTGAAATGATTGTAAAGCGATTTTCTTTTGTTCTACTTGCAAAGGAAAATTTTGACAGATATTTTGGTTTGGCTGGATTGAATGTTTTCAATTTTTGCGACAAAATCCAAGTCGCTTTTTACTGATAAAAAACAATATTATTATTCTTAGGGAGATTTCGTAAATTGTGACAATCAGGATCCCATAACCCTTATGTATCCTTGATTTCTACATTTAATGCATAAATACTGTAACCAGGTGTCTATTATCCTGGAGTGATATTTTGAAATCTTGTCTTATTTTTTTGTTTTGGTATTTATGTTTCTTTAAATCTTATCTCCATAAACTAAGATACAACTAATACTGTCCTAATATATTGAAAACTTTCCCTTCCCATGTCTTATTTTATAAAGGACCCAATTTTTAGATAATTCTTGCCTTATCCCAACATGGATAAGCACTGATTTACAGTGCGTGTCCGCGATACTCTGAAAAAAATTCACAGGCATTCCCGGATAGGAATCCAACCCACGATCTCTTGATGTCTAGACAAGTGTCTTACCACTAGACCACAGAGAACCGATGGAAGTGGCGGGCTTGATTCATGCAATATCAGCAGGTACTGCTTGAATATCAATTGTTTATCAGTGTTAATCAGTGTTTATCCATGTTGGGATAAGGCAAGAATTATTTAAATTATTTATCTACCCAACACAAAAATCATTCAGTTGAGCCCCAATTTTTGTTATTCAGATGACCAATAAAAACCACCTTTGCATTCCTCTTTGAAGTCATTGACCAATAGGGTCTACTCAATACGAATGTTTTATGCAAATTAGATACTAGGGAAGAGACAGTTTTGAGAATACTACCCTGGGCCCCCGTAACATAAAGGTTTGCGATTAATTGCTAATCTGATAGCGGTTGATATCAATCGCAAGTCTATGGGAAATTATGTACTAAAGTTTGAAATCGATCGCAAAATCCAATAGCGATCAATCGCTAATCTTTATGTTACGGGGCCCTGGACATTTAATGCATATTTTTTTATCTGCTAAAGTTTAGTATGTATTAAGCCAATAAGACGGATCTGCAAAAAAATGTTGATTAATTTGTAGAAATATAAATATCTTTGTTAAGTAATATTATCATGTTTCATATTATTGGATGAGTGGATTAGCAGTACTGTTCTTGATGTAAAGACATTCAACTCTAAATCTTATTTAGGTATATAGCTTCATCCAATTTTTGCAATGCACAATCATTATCTCAAGTTATTCATTTGCCAATAAGTGAACAAGTATAACTCATTTAGTTTCTATATTCAGTGAATTTCTTTTTGCAAATACTGTAAATTTGTGTCAATTAAGAACATCTGATGTATGTAGTTAAAGATACTGTAGATCTGAATACTATGGCACTGAAATACTTAGTCTTTCAATACTAAAGTTGTGTGTATTTAAATGTTTGCCGTGTATGTATCATATTAATTTATCAAAATCCAGCTTTAACCAACTTATGTGCAGAAAATTTATTTGTTTTCACATTGAAAGGGCAACTCCAGCCATAAACAACAAAAAAGTATGAGAGAAATTCAATTACTCATCGGAAGGTTGTGATATTTTTATGACATGAAAATCTGGTGAAAACTATGAGAATCACTTGATCAAGTGCCTAATTTGTTGATACCATGGTTGCACTTCTACCCATTTATCTTTGAATGTTATCCAGCAAAGATTCATTATTTGACAAATTTGGGGGAAATTTTTAATCAGGTTTCCATCGTTTCCATCCAACGATTTTTGTTCTGTTTACCTCCTCCATGATCATTACTGATTAGTTGCTGTTACCATATTTTAAAACATTCAGATACAATGCAGCGTAAAAACTACATGAGGCAAAGCGCAATTAGCCCTCTAAGGGGGTGTTGCTCAAAATCAACTGCAAATCGACTGCAACTTTGCAAATTATAATGTGCATTTTTATTCACGCGCGGTATGCACGTTTAACAAGACGAGCATGAAACAATGATTTTGATTGGCGCGTTCCGATCAATTGCAACTTTTGAAAAACACCCCCTAAACCTTAGAGATAGCCCATGGGTGCTTGAAAATAGCCCATGCAAAATAAGGGCACCTTTGTATCACACTGGAGGTGTTATGAAGTTGCAATTTATTGAAAATCAACTGCAAATTGGGACAGGCATTTTCATTCATGCATTATCTGTGCTTTTGACACAATGGGCGACTTCAAGTACAGTGTTCGGTGTTGGTGTTGGTGTTGAGAGAGCAAAACGGTCCGTAAACCGAGCTCCAACACCGTTGTCAGTTTACAAAAGTGATACAGAAATGACCAGAAATACGTCAGAATCTTGAGAGGTCTACCCCAAACACCGACAGACTTCAAGTTTGGTGTTGAGGCTCTTGTTGGTTTTGCTGCAACACCAACACCAGCGTTCAACACCGTACTTGAAGTCACCCAATGTGTATGAAAAAGTCGTATAGGTTTGCGATTGCCTATCAAATGCAACGTCCAATTGATCGCAACTTTGTTGCAACATCCCCATAGTTGTATTTGTAGATTTTATTTTTGTAATGAGTAATGTATTGAATTTTGTATATTTTGTACCAATTACAGTCAACCTTGCGTAAGTCGAATCTGTTAGAACTGTTAGAGGAAATTTTACTTACGAGGGTTAAAATCAAAAGATTATAAAGAGATGGAGACTTGAAAAGACCTTCGACTTATGTGATTATTTGACTTATACCAATTCGACTTATGCAAGGTTGACTGTAAGTTCATGGATCTTTTGTATATCCAAAGAGTTGCACTCAGTACATTTAGGTACTGTACTAGTATTCTATAAACTCATTAGTAAACTGTTGGAGGTTATTCATTTGTCTTGCAATGTACCGTAATTATGGGAACAATCTCCAGCAGTTTATGTCTATCCAAATTGATTATCCTACCTACATATTTATTAATCTTATTATGCTATCATGTAGTATTACAATATCAGTATTTTAATGCAAATATAAATGATCAGTATTCTTTCAAATTTATACAGCAATGTATTCAATACTTCTCAGACACTTTCAGTAAATTAGTTTGTATTTATATAACTACATGTATTTAAATTTGTGTACTAATATATTGATTTTGAACTTTAATGTACAATTGCACACTCATTTGTAACTCATTAAATATGCCAAAGAGTAGATTGTATACCTTTCAAATAAAAATGATCTTTTCTAATCCTTTGCTTTTATGACTTTTCATATATTATTCAAGAGATTATAGTTTTTGAAGAAAGTTAAAAACATAGGCCAGAATTCTCGAAAATGATCAATTTTGTTTCCAGGTTTGAATGGTTGGTTGTTTGGTTCTTTTCTTTCTTTTTTTTTTGACTTTCCATCCATATAGAATGGAATGATGGTTTTAATTTAAGCGTAATGCGGTCGATTGATTACAGGATACACGCTTTCATTCAAAAACTTTTATATGTACATGCTTTAATCAAGGGCATTGATGCATTAACTTTACCATTCCAGGGTTTTTGTACAAGGTTAAGACCATGGCCTAAAAATAAACCAACGTAGTGAATTCCGACATACTCTAAAACACTCAAGCAGCCAGACTGATACCACCCTTCCCTTAACTGATTTGTACCAAAATAAAAATATATGATGTAAATCAATACTTTGTCGATTCAAGGAGTTCTTACGATTAAGATAGTAGAAATACAGTTGAAACTCTGTACAGTGAAATCGTTTTATAGCGAGGGCCTTGGGACCATGAATATTACCTTGTTATATCAGGTTCCTCACTATATCAGGGTAATAAAACAAAGAACTATAAAGAGCTGGGATCAATAAAGTCACCTTGTTTTAACAGGTATCTCACTATATACAAACCTCTTTATAACGAGGTTCCACGATATAAAGAGATCTGATACAGTATGTACATAAAAAAGGTAACAATCTGGTCTTGGCTCTTCATTATTACTGCTATGACGAGGTATTGTTTATGGTTCCAAGCATCTCAAAACACTTGAGTTTCCACTGTATCAAATATGGATTTTAAAAAGGACTTGAACAGTTAACATTATCGTTTAGTGGAGGCACCGTGGTGTAGTGGTTCTGACTCTCGCCTTTCAACCAGAGGGTCGTAGGTTAGAATCCCGCCCATGGTGTTAATTTCCTTATGCAAGAAATTTGTCCACACTGTGCTGCACTCAACCCAGGTGAGGTGAATGGGTACCTGGCGGGAATATTTATTCCTTGAAATGCCATGTTTACTGGTGTATGCCGAGCTAAAGCCAGGGTAATAGTAATGCAAAGCGCCTTGAGCACTCAGCAGAGTGGATAAGTGCGCTATATAAATTGCATCTATTAAAAATTCTTAAGCTGATGCAGTCTAGGAACAGGATGGGCTCAGTCTGCCCTATTTATCTGCCCACACATAACCCGACAGCCTGCTACTTGTACATACACAGTGAATCCTTGTTATATTGAGCGCTAATGTAACAAACTCGTGATTTATCTGATCCCAAGTTCTTGCATGTATCTATCACAAGGTTTCACTGTACATTACACAACCTTGTCAGGATTGCATGACTATATGCAGTAGATTATGCCAAAGATTGTTAAATATATTTACAAAAAATAATATAGACTAAATGACAATATTTTTGTTTAGATTGCATTCTGGTACAATCAAACAATTCTAAAATTGTTGAAATTTTTTTCTCCAAGGACAGAGTAGAGAAAAACAAGTGTAACTATTTCAGAGATTTTAATGAATATCATTTACTGTAATCCAAAATATACAAATTACGTAACATAATATACAAAAGATGGATCAAATAACATGTATAACAATGGAATAATCACAGTTACAAGTGAATTAAGGTCCAGAAAATATCTATTTTATGCCCACCTATTGGCTTGCATGTAAACAAGATGTCCTGGGGCCTGTAACATAAAAGATGCAATTAAACTTACGATAAATATTTATCGTAAGTCTATGGCAATACATGTACCATAGATATACGATTAATTGCAAAATTTATCGTATCTCTTTTACGTTACAGGCCCCAGGTATTAATACTTCATACTGCCCTCTCCCACAAATATTGGGTCCAGATTGACTGGAAAATGGGAGAAAGTGTCATTTTTGCACTCTCTTTTGTAAATCATTGAAAATTTAAGTACCTAACTTGTTCTAATATTCAGGACCATTGCAAAAAAAGAAAGAAATAAGTACACTTCCCCTAAAATCTTTTGGCACTCACATAAAAGAAAACTATATGCAACACATCCATTGTGGCACATTTCATTTCTCCTCAATAAACAAAATTAATACCAAAATATTAGCCTTTTGTGCGAAATCTCATAATACTGGTATTAAAAGACTTAAAACAATACAATATACCATTTGAACACATGATTTGAATGCTCTTTCCAAATGGTAAAGTTCTATCATTTACAGATGCTCCAAATTTTTATGGTGCATAAAACCAGTGGCAAGAAGGTACATATCCTGTTCATATTTCTCATTGTACAAGAAGCATATTCATAATTCTATTCTCATATTTTATGACCATATACTGTTTTGTTCAAGATAAATGTTATCAATCAATTCAATTGATATCTAAAAAATTTAATTTCAAAAACTTTTATATAGCTTTCATGTTCAAACATAAATGCTGGTGGATTTTACTTTGCAGTGCTATTTGTCAGTTATTGTCTTAACAATGACAGAGAACATAGGTACATTACTATTTTCATTAAGAGGATTCATTTGTCTTACATGTATCATTCATCAAAATTATATAGTACTTATAAAGTGGTAGGCATAAAGTAAAAAAAAATATATCTCTTTTGTAATATCAACATTATCATCTTCTGAATGCAGATATCTGAATTGGGTGGATTTTTTTTCAGAATAACGGAAAGTTGCCTTTTGGGTGTGCTTTTAAGCCCCATTTTTTGCCCAACAGCCCTGCAATAAGCTCCTGGAATTTTGTGAGAACTTAGTCCCCCCCAAAAAAAAGAAAAAAGAAAAACTTGTATGATAGCTGTCTAAATATCCCACAAAAGTCCCCTGCCCTGAGGAATTTTCTATTTCCTATCCCCAATTTTGACATAAAGGTCATGCCAGAGGGGGTGGGGATGATTTTTTTACCAATTTCATTGTAAAAAAAAAAGACCCCTGCGCACCTCATCATAAAGGTTAGGATTAAAAAAAGCTCCCTGTTGTAAGCAGTTTAAAGGGGCACTTCACCCAGACATTGACGTGCTCTCAGTGGATGAAAAGTAGAAT
>BQKZ01008746.1:0-10585 GCA_036244855.1 Temnopleurus reevesii
ACCCTTTCCTTGAGTTGATCAACTTCCTGATGCAAGGTATCAGCCTTCTCCTCTGCCATCTCCTTATCCAGCGTAGCCATCTCGATGGTCTCGGCTACCCCGGCCATCTCCTCAGCATGCCTCTCCTTCTCTTCTACGGCCTCACTTGCTTCGGTCTTGGCTTCCTGGAGTTGGCGCTCTAGGTCCATCTTGGCCTCCACCATCTTGGCTTTGAACTCTTGCAGCTATGATGAAAACAATTGAGAAAGAAAATAGATGAGAGAGGGAGCAGAAGAGAGTGTATGTTCAATTTTGACAATCTTTGCATTCTGTGTTAAATGGGAATTATCATCATCATCATAGCAACAACATCATCATAATCCTGAGCATGATGATGATGATGATGACGATCATCATCATCATCACCATCATCATCATCATCATCATCATCATCATCATCATCATCATCAAAATCATCATAATTACCACAATCATCACCATCATCATCATTACAAATACCATCATTATCAAACTGTCATTGTTGCCATAAAGATAATGATCACTTCTCCCATCTCTCCAACCACCAGCATTTTCATCATCAGCAGCAGCAGCATCATTGCACCGACAACCACTACTACCACCACTATGACCCCCATCAACCCCACCAAAATTACTATCAGGACCAAGACCCCATCACCATTATTATCACTACCACTCCCTTTTCACCTGCTGTAACTGTATCCTCATCTTTTCTCCTTCCTTCAGCTTGGCCCTATCCTCCGCCCTCTTCATCTTCAACGTCTCCAACTTCTCCTGGAGATCCTTCACCTCGAGCCTCAGTATTTCCGCCTCCTCAGACGATGCTCCATCTCCTTGGCTACTCACAGATGCCATCGGCTCTGGAACAGGGTCAGGCACCTGAGCAGCAGGGGTGGGGGTTGGTGAAGGGGCGTTGGAGGACGAGGATGATGATGTAGAGGGGGGCTTTCCAATCTTAGAGCCTGGTTTAGAAGGTCGCTGGATCGACTTTGGGGTTTGAATGCCTGATGGTGAGGAGCTCTACAGGGTAAAAAAAATATGGTATTCTTATCAAACACATTTCACTCAATGTATATTCATCTAAATTTATCTCTTTTTCTATGCTTCTATAAATTACACTAACTTTATTCACCAGCATTCATGTACTTGCATTGCTAAATTGGTAATATTATTCCACATTCAATTACCAAATTTCAAAAGCAGAAAGCGCTGTACTAAACAAATACATGTGAGCCTTTTAACTCTTTTGAGGTCCTAAATACTATTTTTAAAAATATTTCCAAAGAATGATATATTTCATGAAAATGTAATTTCCAACTTTACACATTTTGATGAATGCACTATTCAATAAAATCACAATAAACATCAGTTCATATAATTACAGATGAATTTCAAACAAATGTTTCATGCAATGTATGATTTTTGCTTTAAAAAATTAGATACAATAAACAACATACTAAAAAATCAAAATAGATATTCATAGATTTTGTAAACAATGCAATGCACTAATCAATAGCAGCATTAAATAGGTTTTTAAAATTATCAGTATAATGTGAGTCTAAAAACAGGCGTAAACTCACCACTTACCAGTATAAATTAAAACAAGTGAAAACAACACTTGAATGAAATAAATTCTTGCCTTATCAAAACATGAATAACCACAGTATATCTTTGAAATGCGGTGAAAAAAATGTCAGGTATATTCGGGCAAAGATACAACATCGACTTGCGTTTATCTACGTTAGGATAAAGCACAACTTTCTCTTTTGTCTATTTACCCAACATCAAAGTAATTCAATACTTTCATTAATGTTAGCTTTCATCATGCAATACATGTAGATTTAACATTGAATTTGAACAATAATGCATATCATTATTATGGTATTACCAATTTGAAATTAAATATAGAAATGATAACATTGTGTTAAAAACAGAAATAATTTGTCAGTCGTAAATACAAATGGCTGCAATATCAAATTAACTTGCCAAAGTCCTGTTAAATTTGATTTGTCATTAAATGCATCCCTACATTAAGTATAAGTATCTTCCATAATTGTTTTATTCATTTTATTTATCATACAATAAAATAATATTAATACTTCAATTAAATTTGTACAACATAAAACCTTTTTTTCCAATGATATCCAGAATGTAGGGTAAATAATAATAATAATAATAGTGGTGGTTTCTTGTTTAAGCGCACAGGTCCGTCAGTAATGACGCTCATGACGCTGTACATCAACAATGAACAATAACAATGGACCAATTCAAGGGTATGACGTCGAACTAAAAAAGAATTATTGGCTGATGACGAAAATCCCAGTCCAGCGGATATCAGTACCACTATTAGCAATTCTATGGGACAAACAATTTGGACAAAGCAATCAACTTCCATTCAAGCATTCACAATAGCAAGATTAATTAGATGTACATAAATATCTTTTCCTCTTATTCTGCAGAGAAATATCTAACATGTGTGTTGCACAGGTTAAGTCAATAAAAATAGAAGCCAGGAAAGTGCCCATGAAGCTTTTGTGAAGGCTTGAAAGTTAAAAGCTGTTTACTTTCATTGCCAAATGTCTTTGTCCCTTCTGCTCACAGTGATCATAATGACAGAATGGATGTTGCAACAAAGTTATATAGCGCTTATCAACTCTTTATGAAGAATTCTCTAAGCGCTCTACAATTGCAGCTTTATTACTCTGGCTTTAGCCCGGCAGCCACTTCATTAGCGCACTTGGCGTTTCAAGGATTAAATATTCCTACCAGGTACCCATTCACCTCACCTGGGTTAAGTGCAGCACAATGTGGATGAATTTCTTGCTGAAGGAAATTAACGCCCTGGGTGGGACTCAAACCTACGACCCTCTAGTTGAAAGGCGAGAGTCATGACCACGGCGCCTCCATGAGAATGTCCATCCCATACACACAACTTTATTAATAGGTAATTTTGGATATAATTACAACATCCCTTGCTACTTTCTTGCAACAGATTCTGTGAACATCCTCTTTATGTTGAGGTACACAGAATCAATTTCTTACAACAAACCTATTTGATGTTACCAGACTGTAAATACCATTTTCTATATTGTTGATAACTTATTCCATTTATACATGAGTAGGGTCAAAATGTTTTTTTTTATCTATCATCCTCATTTCTAGCCGCTTAGGAACTTTCCTTGAGTGAGTGATAAGCGCTATATGAAAAACATTTATTCACATTATTATCATTGCAATCATCACAACCTGTCCATCTTAAAGGCAAAAATTTGTGCTGAATTTTGCATAAAAGGGACTTTCTCTCAAAATCCATGGAAATACAGTGATATATATTCCTTTGGAGTAAATGCAATGAGTTTTTTGATGAAATACAATCATTGTGAAATGTAATCTCATGTGATACACCACAAATGATACTTTATGAATGTTTAATTTACACTGTACATGAAGTTACAAAAAAATAACCAAATCAAACTGCTGGCTAGACTATGAAATGAATATATTGCCTCTAGTGGATTAATTGCACAATTTCTCTCAGAAGCCTTCATCTTAAAAATTGCCATTTTCTAAGCAGTATATTAAGTGAGAAATGACTGTCATTCACATCCTACAAATCCATTTAGCAGAGTGTTCAAAGCAATTATTTACAAAAACATTTCTAGCCTTTTAATTACTTGGTAACCATTATGTCTTCCACCAGTTGCCCAGCATTCAAATACAGGTAAGAGATTGACCGACCTCACCTGGGTTGCATGCAGCATTAATCATAAAAAAAACTTTAATATGTCATACATAGAAATCATGTTACATGTACCTGGGACCTCCAGATTGAGAGATGTCATGTTAGCACCACCACATTACTACATGTGGCCGAATAATTTATTTTCTGAACATATGATGTATGGCACAAAAATAAAATGAAACAATGCTTGCAATAAATGAAAGGGTTAGTGGATCATACAGAATAAAATAGAATAGGCAGCATTAGTAGAGTTTGGTTAGTTGAAGAAAAACACCTGAACAACTCACTCTTCGTGGGGTCGGAATATCACTTGATCCTCGACGCGGAAAGGCTGGAATTGATGATTTTCTGGCACTATTTCCCTGTATATCATTTTGTTGATCGATGTAATGTGCACACACAAGAAAAATCACACACATACATATATACTAAGACTAATGCTAAATCTATTTAGGATAAACATAGCATTAAAGTGACTAATACTACATAACAATCGTGCAAGGTGTACAATATCATTCAGAAAAGCATGAATATGGGCAGCGAACATAAATTTAGAATTTATATTGCAGGCAGAATTCTTCAAGTTCATTTTTTAATACACAACACCACTGTGAGCAGAAGACACAAAAAGACATGGTGAAAGTATAACTTCTTCCATTCAAGAATTCTTAATGAACCTTTATGAACACTATTAAATGAAAGTGACTTCCCTCTTCATTCACTAAAAGGTACAGCATCAGTTCAACATTTCTAGGCAGAATAAGAGGGATGGACATTTCTTTTGTGTTCATCTAGCTATTATGATAGCTTGAATGGAAGTAGTTTACTTTGTCCAAATCCTTTGTCTCTTCTGCTTAAAGTGCAATTAGTCCTTACGTAATACAGCTATGTACAGTCTATTTTGGGAATAACAGTAGTGGGGTATTTATATGTGAAAGTGAAATTACATGAAATGTATACTGTATGGTTCTCTTCTATGTTGATGGTGAAACGTGAGAAAGATTTACATATAATTTATGTGATCATTAAAGTAATGTAAAATCTGCACCTTCTTTGTTCCTTGATTCTTCGCATTGTTCTGTGAATTGATGACAAAAAATTGATGAATTGATGACAAAAAAAATCAAACTAAAATGCACCAATATTCATTATTGTGTGAAGTAAAATGATAATTAGCTTCCTTTCATTACTATTTTACTAAATGAAAAGAAAATGCCATTGAATTTTAAAGATTACACAATAAAACGTTGCATGCGCTTTAAGTTTTCTAAAGAGTATAGACAATTAGTAATAATGGTAAAAATGTTTTCTCCATTTATGGAGAAAATAATGAGTTATTATAAATGTTTAGTCTGTTCATAAATGTCAGAACATGCTTTATGATGTTGGCACTATGTCTATAACTGTCAAATTATGTATTTGAAACATTAAATCATAATGCTGAGTTTCAGAAAAACAAATCGATATGTGTGAGTGAAATAAATGAAATCAATAACAAGAGGTCTTAAAAAAAATAGATAATTCAGATTTTAGTTTTATTCTCCTAAAATAGCAATCGGCAGTATCCACAAGATAGCATGCTTGGTATGCATCAAGCCTTAATACTTATCCCACTTTTTTCTTAATTACATGAATAAGGATGAAAGTATTAAATGAAATGACTAGGGAAATGCGTGCTCAATGCTGAACTGCTTAAAATTTTGCAGGTGCTCCTTTTGATTTTCTTTTAATATTTTGATGATCATTTAACAATTGAGCCTCCATTGAACAGATTCTGAACTGTCCAATTCTTAAGAAAATCAAAGCTAAACTTTTGGGATGACAAGAAAGAAAATGTTTTGCATTCAAATTGCAATTGATTTTTTTCCAATGGAATTCGGTTCTTTTCTCATGCTACATATAATGGAACATCTTTTAACATATTTTAAAAATGCATGCAAATTGGCATTTTAAGAAAGCCTTTTTAAAGGGCAAGATATTCAAAAAAATGTTGTCCATTCAACACAAATTTGATCTCGTTATTGGTGAGAATAATTACATGTAAATCGTAGGAGCAAAACTGGAGACGAGTTCAGATTTAATCATCGTAATCTAGCGTTGATACAAAGAGCATTTATATATACCAAAATATATTTAGAAATTTGACATTTCTTGATTTTGCAGCGTATAGTATTTAATGAATCTGGCAGCTAGAAAATAATAATATTATAATTCAATATTGAAAATCATAAATACAAAGGCAAAGAATTTAATTCAGAATATTAATCTATATTTCTTATTGAATTGAAATGTACTGGTCATGAAGAATTAAGCACATGTGAGTGTCAATAAATGGTGAATGAGAGTTTGAAATCATATTTTCTAGAGAGCATGCCATGCTGTTTGAGATCATCAGGCATTCACATGCCGACTCACATGTTTCTCTATATTGCGTTCAGTCAACTTTTTGGCGTATATTGCAGCTCTCGACTGCTTCGTACCAATGGAGCTCTACAAGAAATCATTTACAATCTACATATCGTACTACGTGTTAGAAAGGGGCCTATTTGGTCATGAAAATGGATAGTATAGTATGGGAAAAGAGAGTACCAAAAATCAATTTTATCAACAAAATTTGAGCTTTGATAAAAAAAAATATCTATTCCCTTCAGAGCATTTTTAATGACACTAAAGTTGCATGTGTATACATGTAGCTTGTATTCATAAGAATAGAATAGATTTGAAAACATGCTTTTTGATATTGATAGATGATGACCGACAGTATATTCACTAGGGCAAGAAACACACAACTTTAGACATACATGTACCTACATGTAGCACAGTGGGATATTCCATTTATTTCAACCATTGAATTGTTACGTGTAAAAACACAGTCATTTTCTAATACCTTTTAAGAAAACAGTGAGTTGTGAGAAGAAAAGCACACCAAACAGTCCCATTGCTACAAATTAAAGTAAGGAATACATTCAAGAATTGTTTAGGGTTTTATAACAACTCGGCAAACACTACAGAGGGAGGATGCATTATAAGCAAACAGTAGCTAGGCATTATACACAATACACACTAGTTGTTTAAAAGAAGAAAAAGGGGAAAGGAAGAAAAACAGGAAGAAAAGTGAAAAGGTACAAGACAAACTCGAGATGACTAAACATGGGAAGGTGCTGGGTTCATTCACTCTGTACAAACAATGGCTAAGAAAAACTCCACAAGGAATTAAACATAAATTGAGACTTACATCAGTCTTGCCCCTGCCAGCAGATGGTTTAGGGATGCCAGTGGATGCTGATGGCGTTGTCACGGGCGATGGGGTTCTGTCTCCATCATCCAAAATACTAACCTGTGGAACAAGAAACAGCATCGCCCTAATTCTCAATGCACATATCATACATTAGATAATTTGTCTCGCGCCTCTGAATAGGTGACTAGAGAGATGGCGTGTTTAAATGCTATATATTATTATTATTATTACATGGAGCTCTTATAGGTTTTACTTAGGGTTCTGTATCACATTAAAGGTACATGTAGTAATACTGCAGAGGATGCAAATAAAAACTATCTGATTCAGTCAATGTTATAATACCCAAACAGTGAACATTTATCTCCAAACCTGTTGGTAAGTTCAATGGTCATAGTGTATTTTAAGATAACACCGATTGAGCCTGAGCAATCTGTAAGTGCACTGCTGCACATTATCTCTTTATGATAAGGCATCATGTATCTGATGAACACGTAAAATGTAAAAAAAAAAAATATTTAGAAAATCTTGCAATTACCAAGACTCCCAATTATTTGTCACAACATGGGTACTCTCAAATTCAGCCTCCCCCTGTTCTCCCCATGAATCAGCCAGTTCCTGCCTAAACTTACTCACCTGAGACTGTCGGATCAAGATCCCATGATTATCAGGACAAGAGAAGTACTTCTTTCCCTGGACTATTCCATTGTTCTTTCCCTTGGGTTCATCCAGCACAACTCCGATCCATTTACCACTGAACAGTAATAATAATAGATTACGTTTTAATATGAAGTGTGTATTACATGATTTTGTGTATAAATCATCAATATTAAAAACTACAAACTTTCGAAAAATGCATACAGAAGAGATAGTGAAGAAGTAGAGAGGTACGCATGGATCTTTTCAATTTTTTCTCTGGGGGAATACTTTGTAATGTAAGCAAGTAAAAATGAATGAATAGATGGCAAGTTTTACCTTCTGAATGCATTTATGAAGAGCATTTTGTACAACGGAGCAATTGGTATTGGAATAATTTTACAGCTATTGCAGATAAAAAAAATTGAAAATTCTTTTCAGAATAAAGCTACAGTATGTAAATTGCCAAAGAATGCTCCCTGACTGTCATTAATTGAAAACACAAACATTTTTTTTATTTAGAATTCCAATGAGAATGTAAATTATGAGGCACTCTGCAAACATATTATTGCTCATTATTGCTCAACAAAATATTTTTGTCAATATAGCAACTTCATGCATATGACTGGTCATCATAAGTTCTGAAAAACTAAATACATTTTCTGAGCAGTCTAATCACACAGTGTATTGCTCCTTGGAAAGTTAGTACTCATAATTCATGTCTTTAATGCCAATACTATACACATGGTTTATGATCTGCAATTTAAAAAAATGTTTTGTGCATGAGGATTGACCCCTTTTCATGAAAGTTTAATGAAGATTTCACACTTATTAATCAGACAGCAGTTCATACCACCATGGAGAATGAATTCTCAAGCTTGTGCAGAAGATTGAAAAAGGAAAGATTTACTTACGCAGCAAAAGTGGTTGTTCCAACAAATGCAACTTTTCCAAGCCAGCCTTTCCCAATGATCTCCACACGAGTTCCAATCTTAACTGGCTTCTCCGCCATAATTATTTTTGGTCTCTGTCAATAAAGGTATCATTATGGAGCAATAATATACAGACATAACACCTTATATTCAAAATAAATTTTGCAAAGAAAACAAGCAAGTGTTGCAAGATTCAGTTATTCAGTTATCATTGGACCAAGGATCAGATTGATTTGTCCAGTATGAATATTTAAAAAAAATAGTGAGAATGATCAGATGCAAAAAAAAGAGAACTTGATGAATTATTGACCACACACCATGCAAATTTAAGATTCCGCCATCATGTAACGTATCATATACGAGAAGGCCTACAATGTACTTAAAAAGCCAATATTTTTTACCGAAGTGTTAAAAGAAGAGTCTGCCCAAAATAATTTTTAAACAAAAGCAGAAAAAATTGCGAGCAGAAAAAAAGAAATTGAGGAAAATCGGACAACTAATAACAAAGTTATGAATTTTCAAAGAAAAGAGAAATCAGTGAAAATTTCCAGGCTTGTTGCCAATTTGATGATGTCACGGGTGCACAACCAATCATCCATTCTATTTATATTTTGTGGTGCAAAATTCATCATTTATTCAGAAAGACACAAAATTTGTATTAATGTAAACATGCATAAATGGGAGCTACATACATGTACATGTAGCCTAATCTATCATGAAGTCTTGGAAGATATACTACATTTCAACTTGTGATGAAATTATATTTTAGGGAAAAAGTAATATTTCATAACATTGATATCAATATCATAAATAGTCAGTTGTGAATTGTGCACCTATGATGTCATCAGTTGCCAACTTGTCTAAATATTCAAACATTCATAACTTTCTTTCATTCTTATTAGTTGTCCGATTTCACTCAAACTTTTTAGTTCTGCTCATCAAATTTTTCTGCTTCTGTTCAAATTCATTATTTTGGGGTAGACTCTCCTTTCAACAAAGTCATTCTTGAATTTCAGACATTTTCATCATATTCATGCATAAGCGAGTTGCTATTTTCAGTGAAAGTTTTAGTAGAATTCGCAAAAATGTCAGTTTAATAAATACATTTTTTTTTAGCAAAAACATATTTCTAAAAGTTTAAGTCTAGCCTAGTGAACAAATGCAAGGTACCGTACCGGTAACTTTAAAAAGTATTTCAAGGCTAAAACCAATAAACGACATAGACATGATAGACATAGGAGGTATAATTGTTCAAAATCAACTGCAACTGCAACTCTGCAATTTAATTTGTGCAAATTGTAACGCGCATTTTCAATCGCGCACGCCTATGCGCATTCAACGAGATACGCATGAAGCAATGATTTTGATTGGCAAGTTCTGATCAACTGCAACTTGCGCGCAACCGCAACTTTGGGCCCAACTTTGAACAACATCCCCTAAATCTGTAGTGTAAAGCAAGTGTAAAACCAGAAGAAAAAAAAAACGTTCAAGCCCATCTGCTCGAACGGGCATCATACTTTTCAGCATATGGGACCGGGATGGGAAACGCCTTTCTTTTCCTTGGTCGACCAAAGTAAGCTGGGAAAATTTGATCAAATTTGTCATTAGAAAACATGAGAATTAGCTTAAATTATAAAAATACAACCTTACCTTACTTATACGAGATTAATAACATTCATCAAGCTGATAATGTCCAAAATTAGTTTGGAAATTCAGATGTCTGTCATCTTGGACATCGAAAGGATGTTGACAAATTTGTCACTTTTTACACTTGAATGTGATGGCGCTCTTCAAAAAGACCAAGTAGCAACAAAAGGGCGCACACCACTTGACTCATGAGTAAAACAGTAAAAAATAAAAATTCATCAAAAATAAGTGCTAGGAACAGTAACATTCAGACTTGAAGTGTTAGTAGATCATCTTATTTCCTTCATCTTCATGAAATATGAAGGTTGGTCTTTCAGCTCATTCTCTCAAAAAAGGGTCTGAAAATGAAACTACCTATAAATTGGCTGGGACCAT
>BQKZ01008748.1:0-11250 GCA_036244855.1 Temnopleurus reevesii
AATAATGATAATAATAATAATAATAATGATAATAATACTGATAATAATATTCAGTTTTTATATAGCGCATAACACATAGCCATGACATATCCCTGTGCGCTTAGATTATGGAGGTAAAGTATCAATTTTTATTTTAGGCCTCTCAACGGGCCTCTATCGTTTCAAGAAGTTATAGTGTAAAAAGAATTACACAAAAAATGAAAAGAAAAATACCCGCAGAAATTAGGCATTAATTGAATCATGAAGATATGGTTCCATATTCTTATTGGTTTTTTTTTAGTTTTTTTTTTAAGATAGTCAAGTTCGTCGCCAACATTTTCGGCGATCTTATTAGAAATATCTTCAACAATGAATGTCACCTTATAAGTGACCTCAAACATGGCGGAAAAGACAAATATATGAAAATTTGTTTTGATCTACACCCGGGATTCTTTTTATCTATTAGGATGTGGGTAAGATATTCTGTTTGATTGCTCGATGACGAAAATGATGGATTATATCGGCGGCCGTTTTCGGCGGAATTTTCGGCACTTAAATATCTTCTTTGTTTAAGCTCTTGCGAAATGACAGTTACACTATAATTGGAATAATATGAAAAACCATGGATGAATCCATTTCTATCGATAAATAATGTATATCCATGGACACACTAAATGATGGATCTATATTATCTAACAATGAGACCGCGACGCATCTGGCAACACTTCGGCGTGACGCGTGCTACAACAAAGATGTTTAACACGATGTAATCAATTTCTGTAGAATTAAGTAGAGCGCAAATTCAATGCTCATTTGTAATGCTATTCAAATTGGAACAGGCTTGTGATTGTTGTTTCCGTATAATTCAATTTACGGCATACGGATCTATTGTTCCATGACCCACTTTATTTTACGGAAATAGTTTATATCGTGTTGTTTAAACTTTCCTTCACATTACGACAAAATGATAATTATGACCATCATTTTGCGACAAATTTAGCACCATTTGTTAGACTTCTTATCTTATTTTCTTTTCAAAACTGTGACGAAGAAAGTCGTACCCATGGCCATAGGAGATGCGGTGTCTTGAACCAAGCAGCTCGTTTGCGGATGTTAGCTACCATGAAGTCTGCATACTGACCAACATTCTGCTTTGTCACAGGGTCACTCATGTTCGGGTAGATACCATTGGTTGGAGGGTCGGGAAACTTAGCTACGCCATTCCACATATACCCAGATCTGATCAGGGAGAAAGGAATGGGATACTAATAATAATAATTGAATTTATATAGCGCTTTTTCCAGAGGATACAAAGCACTGCTTAAAAAGGCCTACATTTAGCTTCATGGTTTAGAGGTGTTTCTTGAAAAGGTTGAGTGATTTGGTATTGCGGGGAGATGCGAGGAGAATATCGTAATACATGTATTGTCATTGTTTTCACAAAGTGACGTTAGCAAAATGATGAAATCATAGTGCAATAGTCGGCCATGCTTAAAGGTCATATCAACTACCATGGAAATAAACAGTTATATTTGGTGATTTACAATACCCTGACTATGCACCACCTTTTTTCTCGAAAGAGCTATAGAATATTTTCGTATTTTTTTATATTTTGAGCAATTCCTTCTGGTTAAGTGCGGAACGCCAAAAATTTATTTCAAACACCAATATCTATTCTATTATCATTAGAAAAGAATTTGTGAGTAACTTCTGAAGAAATAGTATAATTTACAAAAGCTGTTTCACCTCGCATTAAGCATACTTCACATGTTTCAGCACTATTTATTTAATTAGAAAAAAATGAAAATATGTGGATCAATGCAGAGCAATGGAATTAGTTTTCGCTTATTTGAAAATTAGGATGACTGACCTGTTTGAAAACGGTGGTTGATCCATAGGAACGCAATAGCTGTAAGAATCCATGATGTGTGTGAATATGCTTTGTGACGAACCTAGTGATGGGGAGGCCTGCCAGACAAACTGAAGTCCCTTCATAAGGAATTAAATAAGATGCATAAGTCATCATTTCAATTGTGATAAAGAATTTTTTTCCCTACAAAATGCTTTAAGTATTTCCATAATTTTATTTCACCCATCAAATACCACTAAAGGAAGAATGTTATACTACAATCTACCTTTGAACAGGGTCGGGCGTGCTTTATAATTCACATATAAAAATTTCGCCTGCTCACATTACTTGCTGAAATAGTGAAAAATTAATTGAAAATAATTTGTATCAGAACTATCAAAATGAAGTGATGTGAGTTTTTGTTTTTGTTTTTATTTTCGTCATCAACTCGTGTCATCTCATCATATTTTTGAATATTTGCAAAATAGATATTACAAAAAACTCACCAAACTACGGTAATAGACCACTTTTGTAATGTATTCAAATTTATTCATGTTTGCCCCAAAACGAACGATTTATTCAGCTGTCTAATGAAAATACAATATTCAATATGCCACTTGCATACATTAACGTCGCTAGGTTGGACAAACATTGTAGCTTGAACAACCTAGCAACAACAATTACATGCTTTCCACATTAAGTCTATTGAAATACGATTACTCTATATCAGGTGAATAAATATTTTGTCATAGTGCGTTTGATAAAGAAGCGTGCATAAAATTAGAATACATTACGAAAGTGGTCTATTGCTTACCTTTTTCTTCATCATTGCTGCCTTCTTATCATAATCTATCCGTGACGTAAGATGAGCATCGAATCCCATAAGAGCAAAGAGGGTGGGCGTGGCTGCCGAGGCACCAAATGGATCGACATGCCAGCTGAACTGGGGACGGACGCCAAACGTCTCGTAGATGAATGCATGCCCCTCTGTATATGAGGAGAGAGGAAGTAGAGATAGGGGTCCACACGCATAATTATTTGCCCGTAGACCCCTGTGCTATTTGGTCTTTGAAAAAAATCATATAAAATCAGCTTTAGATTAGGTCGACAAGTGCTTGGTAGCAATGGAAATGACATTTTATGGACTTTCACATTCTGCATTCAAAACTACCTTTTGACTAGTTCATTTTTTTAAATAAAAATTACCCCTAACATAGCAACATATATGTTCTGATAAACATAACCCTTAGCCTTCCTAAGGAGTTAAATTGAGTCTATCTTTAGCGATGTCAAGTAGTTCCAGAAATCGAAAATGTTTGGATCCCTCTTTTGATAAAGAAAGTTCATATATTCATGAACTAATATTCACATTCAAATGATCACTCATTCACATCTATTAACATCAATCAATAATAACTGAAGTCCAATGGGTTGTATAGGGGCCTGTTTTTCATTTTCGACGGTGATTCGCCTATAATTGTAACCATATAGGAGGTATAGCAGGTACGTAGCCAGGCAAGAGGGCGGAGGGGGCAAAGGAGCGGAGGGAGCGGGCGCGCCGTCAATTTTTCGGAAATACAAAAATGAAAGTAATAGGGGCAGAAGATATGAGAACTTCAATCGACATAAGTCGTTATAGAATGAAATTCACCTAGCATCGAGCATACCTTGCTTATATTACTAAAGGGGTGTTGTTCAAAAGTTGTAATTAATCGCAAGTTGCAGTTGATTTGCAGTTTGATTTTGAACAACACCCCCTTAGTGAATCTTGTCTGGGTAATTATCAAAACAAAAATATGTGGAGCATTTTAGGGCATTAGAATGAACCATCAACACGCTATAATCAATTTCCTTAAAATTAAGTGTGTCATGGGACAATAGATCTGTACGTCATATATTGCACTGTGTTAATATCACAATCGCAATCAGTTCCCGATTTATATAGCGTTACAATTGAGCATTGAATTAGTGTTTGACTTAATTTTTCGGTAATATATTTTATCGTGTTTGTTATCTCAAATAGAAATATCGTGAGTTCAACAACATATATTTTAATTGTTTCATTTCCGTAAGCGCAGCTCCGAAACATGCTCTAAGTTTTGATTTGATATTCTTCTGAACTATAATTTACCAGTCATTTGTTGAATAATGGCGCTCAGTTCTGTAACTGCCTCGTCATGCATCACTTGACCACCGATGATAAACTCCATATGACCGTTTGATACAAACTTTCGAGTTTGATTCTGGAAAAAAAGGTAGCAACACATTGTAATATACAGGCCCATTCGTTCTGTCAAATGTTACGATTTTGATTTTATTTTAATTATAAGCTTTTGAAATGTAGGCAAACAAAAATTTGAGTGATGTCTTGTTTCAATCAGTTTTCTAAGAAGATTTAATTTGCAATAAACACTAAAATATTTCGATGCAGTTTTTCACCCAGGCTTAGGGTTGCATTTGCTTGTACAGTAGCAACACTATTTATGGTGCAGATATGCTTCTTTATGATGGATAAAAGGGTGCATTATGTGAAGATATGTCACGGGTGTACATACTTAACTATTACAGGGTGCATGTCTCGACTGAAAGAGCGGCTGCACCCGAATTTCTTATAATTCTCTGTCTATGAATCTAAGTAAATATGATATGTTTGTACCACATTGATTTCTTCATTTTTTTTTGCTTTCATTTATCTATTTTTTCGGGGGGGGGGGGGTATATTTTATTTTATTTCCATAAGTGCTCAAATGAAGCACACATTTTCTTAAGAGAGGGGGGAGGGCGAAGTGATTTCGTTGCATATATACCGGTGCTCAATTTCTTAATGCCGGTACGTGCTCCTCTTTTTATTCAAACTGATGATATTTCCTGGGGTTTCCCTACCTTTTGCTTTTCGGTGGCAACGCCATCCCACCATAGTCTAAAGAATTCCTGCTCTACTGCGATGAAACGTCGGGCAGGGTTGCGGGCAAGTTCAGCTATCACTGTGGTGTACACGTTGGCAGCATATGCGTGCATGCTTTCCTGTATTTTTTAATTGCAAAATTAGAAAAAATAAATAAATTTTTGTTTTAATCGTTTTTACATAATTATGTCTAGCCCCATTATTTTAATATCATGCTTGACTATTTCAGAGATAAAAGGCACCAACATCTCTCACAGACGGTCATACTAAAAGCCCAAGAGTGCCAAATAGTGCCGAAGAGTAGCTATTCGGCACTCTTTGGCACTCTTCGGCCTTTTGTTGGACCCCTCACAGAAAGTACATCGCATGTGCAGCAGACTACTTTACGATCGGATGTACATTATTATGGCAAACACTCCTGTTATTGGCATATTCCTATTCAGGATAAAATGTGTTTTGTCTATTTCATTAAGTAATCCAGATATAAATACTACTTATAGCCAGAAGGTGCCAATGAAGTATCAAAAGAATCATGAAATAATGCTTTTTTGTCTCTTCTGAATAATCGTTTTCTTGCAAATAGAAAATGGAATAGGCCTAGTTAACTGTCTTCTAATCTGTTAAATCTACATGAAAAAAAATCATTATCTGCAATACAGGACTCGAAACAAACATACCGTAATGATAAAATACACGAATTTGATAACATTTAGAAAATAAAGAAATATGTCAAGTTATCCACAAACCTCTACAGTATAGACCCAGCCCACATCCATGTGGCTGTGAGGTATTACGTAAACATTCAGGACGTCATCACCATTCGAGTCGTTTTCATTGTTGTGATCATTGTCGATTTCGTTCTCCCCATCTAGCCTGCGACTGTGAACGTTAGCACTGAAACATAAAACGACTGCAATGATGACCACGGTCAATAAATTCCAACTCAGATGCGGCATATTGTCAAATTTTGGCAAAATAGTTTAATTGATAGTTACAGACCTATTACAATCAGGCTCTATCAATTTCACCAGCTGTATACTGTATAGTTCTTGCACTAAAGCTCTGCTAAACTTTTTGATAGAAAATTTTGCCGTTTCGGGTTTGAAAAGATACACGGAGGTGTCATGCAGTATGTTATTATTGGCTGAAACTGATAACAGAAAACAATGATCGAGAAGGGCAAAGTCTGTTCAGGATTATTTCATGTATTTGTTGGTGAATATATTTAGGAAAAGGGAAATCTTGATAACTTCCTGTGGCAGGTATTCCTCTATATGAAGCATTTGTAGAGAAGATTTTTTTTTGCAATTGGGCATTGGGTAATAGTCGAGGATCTAGGGTCTTGGATTGGGCGCGGGTGGCAATCTATGAGCAATATTCCGTGCCGACAATAAAAAAGGGGCCTACACAATTATGTTCCAACGTACTTTTCAATGGCTCTACAATTTTCGTCCCGACAAATAGTCAAATTTCCTGCCCAATCAGTCAGGCATTTATTTATATCATCACCCTCAAGCTGTCTGTTCTCTTGAAAATGATTGAGGATTGTTTCCGTTTCCCGTCATTGTTCGTCAAATCTTGCCAAACTACAAACTTGAATATCATTTTATATAATTTCTTCTAACCCTTTTCCCGTTGTCTTTTATTGCTCTCATTTTGCACTAGCTTATTTCTTTCTCTTTTCATCCTTGTGTTTTATATACGGTATCTCTCCTTTCCTCTCCTTGCCACTGATCTCCCATTCTATCTTCTTCCCCGTTGAGTTCCCTATCTCGTACCTACCCTTCCCTTCTCTTTTTCTTCCTCTATCTTTATCAGCTTGTGTGTCTGTTTCCCCTTCCTCTACCTGTTTCGTTCTCCCCATCGCACACACGTACACACATGCATGCACACACACACACACACAAACACACACAGACAGCACCTGCACACCAACACTGACAACACTACACACACCCACACACACACGCACTCAATACACACACACAAACACATCACACACATATGTACACAAACATTAACACACAAGCATGCTAACACACACACACACACACACACACACACACACACACACACATTTTTCTCTTTCCATCCTCCTTTTCTGAGCCCATACGATAAACAAAATCTACTATAATTCACTTGAGTTGAGTTATAAGGCATTTTTTTAGTTCTGTTCATAAACAAAAAAAAATAATTGATTTCAAACTACATTTAAATAAAATTAATGCATATAATCTTAAAGTGACCAATACATTCATGTTTCAAGGTGTTGGATGCATAGATTTTAATCAACAAGCATAAATATACATCTTTTCAATAACAATTGCAGCTGAAGATATTATTAATATTCTCATATCAGATTCCACTAACAAAGTGGTTCAATCAATACAGAGTCCCACTAAAATAGAGAGAGGAACTCTGGATATAATGTACAAAGAGCGCTTTGACAAAAACACCTCTATGAATTAGGTATGCTGTGTACATATTTCAAGGCGTTAGATGCAAAAATATATATATTGTTGCAATAACAAATTTTTATTGATATTCTCATATGAAATTCCACTTACAGAGTGTTTCATCAATCAGTAAAAAAAAAAAAAAAGAGTCCAATTAAAATAGAAGTAGAAACTCTGGATATATTGTACAAAGAATGCTATGACATATAGACCTCGGGTATGTTATACACGTATTTCAATGTGTTAGATGCAAACATTAACATATCAAAGTCCATCATCAGAGTGTTTCATCAATCAGCAAATGCTATGAATTTGACTAAATAAATGAGAAGAAAGTCTGGACATGCAAAGGGTGCAATGACAAGACATCTATAGAATGGAAATGAGTGGTCGAGTGGGTTTCGACATTTAAAATGTAAAGGGTAATAGTTCAATATCATGCCGCATAGAACTTGAACAAGACATGATCCACTCCACCCAAGTTTAAAATTATATCTGAACTGGATTTCTGGTATAAAAGCTGAAAGGCATCGTGGTGTAGTGGTTTAGACTCTCCCCTTTCAACTAGGGGTCGCAGATTTGAATCCCACTCATGATATTAATTTCCTTCAGATGACGGTGCTGCACTCGACCCAGGTGAGGTGAATGGGCACCTGGCAGGAATTTTTTCCTTGAAATGCAGCACGCTACTTACAGCTGCACTGCTAAGGCCAGGGTAATTATGCTACATTGTAGGGTGCGTAGGAACGACTGATAAAGTAATTGTTAGGCTCTATATAACAATATATAATTATTATTTTTAACAAACATGCAAAATTATCTCCTAAATTCCTGTGAAATGCTCTGATAAATTCTGGCCATCTCAGATATAAATCAGGGCTATTGTACAGTATAATATATGTGACAGAACACATCTTACAAACTAGTAATAACATGTTACAACTAGAGTAAGGCCACAAGACTATTGCAGCAAGGTGCAATCAGAGAACACGGTGTGTGTCACAAGAATGTACACAGTTGAGACTAAACAATTCAGTTGGTATCCCAAGATAATGGAACAATATGCCATCTGCGATCAACATACCAAACAGTATTTCCATCTTGATGACCATACATACAACATGCTTTATATCAAAATAATATAAATTTAAATATATTAATCTGTTAATAACAGAACTATGTCATTCACATCAGCTTCAAACCTGAACCTGTTCAAATAGACAAAGGTTACTGGTACTTTCCAATTTGAAGTCAATATCAAAGCCATTGAAGGGACACATAAAAGTGATAACACAAAGTGGTCTTTCTGGAAAATCTACCAAATACATATTCCTCGACAGATGGAAATCATATGGGCAATCAGTGTAAATACGTTATACTCAACTATATTCCAAAGAGGACTACAAGATGTTATTGTAAAGAGAGTTGGCCTCCACAGAGAGAGGACCATTAACCCATTTTCAACTGGAACTGGGTAGTCTCTGCACACAATCTATGAAAATTGCAAAGTTAGTAGTCCATAGGCTAAGACAGCTCTGCTTTGCATATGTGCTTAGTGTTCAAATGTCCAATGAGGCATTCAGTTCATCATCATCTTCAATCTCTAAGTAGTCATCGTGATCTTCATTCCCTTCATTATTGGCGATTTCTTGGCGACTGGATTGCAATAACGTAGCGCGAGGGTTCTTCAATAACTGCTGGATTACATCATGAGAGACCAGGCTACGTGATGTATCTGCAAAAATATAGAAAAACAACAAGCAGTTTAGGGAAAGAAAAAGAACGTCTAGACCAGTGATGCTGTTTTATTATAATTTTTAAAGGTATGGATAAAATGAAGAGAATCCTGTATGCAAAATGAGATCTATTTAACAATTTATAATAATTAGATAATTTATATATTGCAGTCACTATATGGATATACTCTACTGCGCTGTGATGTTATGGTCTGTGGATATCGTTACTAAAATAATGCATAAAGGTACAAGATGACAAATACAGAGCCCTGGTGTGGAGAGCTACACATGCAATGCATGCTAATCCAACTGTTGGACTAGATCACGAGGAAAGGCGTATTGTGATGTATCTATGAAATTGACATATATAAATATCTATGAAAAGCAAGATTCATTCTTAAAATTTGCAAATTTCAAACCTATCCAGCAAGTATGATAATCCAGATGGGTAAGTGGCAATTACATTGCAGAAAAGTGGAACAAGGTTGGTTCTTGCATTGGATGGACATCTTTAATAATTAATGGATCAAATTCTGAAAAACCCAGAGATTTCAGTGAAATTATTTAAACAAGACCGCAAATAGCAAACTTTCCCAACTAGGAGATGAAATGATAACAGTTTGTTCCTGCCTTTTTAAAACTATGGAACTCGGGCAGCAAATCTTACATCTCTTATAGAACTCTCTGTATTTAGGGGAAAATAATGCAAGCATGAATATATATTTGGTTTTCTTATGAAGGGTGTTCTGCAAAGAGTAGGAAAAACCTAATACATTGAAACCTCTTTATAACGAGGTCCTTGGGACCATGAAAATTACCTTGTTATATGAGGTTTCTCACTAGATCAGGGTAAAAAAACAAAGAACTATAAAGAGCTGGGACCAATAAAATCACCTTGTTATTACAGGTATCTCCCTATATCTGACCATTTTATAACGAGGTTCCACTGTATTCTATAACAGACAACAGATATGAACTTACTCATGCTCATTTCAGATCTGGGTGAGTCTCCAAGAGAGAACCCCATCTAAGATGCAGATTCTCTCCCCGTCGTCATGGTGGTGATCGTCGTCCTGCTGCTAGCCCGACTGCTCTCAGCATTCTCAATGGCTAGTAGCCCCAGGCTGGCCTTGGCCTCGGACAGAAGCCGCTGCAGGGCATCATCTGAGAGCTTTTCAGCGGGAGGTGCTTGGGATACGCCGTCTGGTACAGGTAGTCTAGGGGACGACTGCTGACTGGCTCCTCTTGGAGAGGACTGGTTGGATTGCGGCATAGAGGGCGTCTTCTGGAGGCGCGGTGATGTGATTTCAGTCATGGTTCGGTCACTAGCATCGGAGCAGCGTTGGAGGAGGGAGTTCAATTGTGCCTTGGATAATGATGGTGATGATATCTGTTGGAGGCAGAGAAAATTAAATAGGAAGTTTTTATTTTAGATAAGTTTCAAATCAATATAGAATAGCAAATGACAATGTCATGCTGTAAAGGTTATCATGGCAACTTGGTCCTGTTCCATTGCTTTGGGTGCTGAAATTGTTTAAGAACCGATAATCTATCATAGTAGCACCATGATCTTACAAAAACTCTGGAACTAATTTTTGTGGCATATAGATCTCTTGGCATATTATGTATCATGAAGATTAAACCTTTGCTTTTAACCATGAAAATTTTCCAAGATACTCATTGACATACCCCAAGTAATCTATGTTTGTTTATTGATTCTGGCCCCTGTGACATATTTTAGATAGTAAAATTACAGGTTGCCCAGAGACATAGACAAACATTTCTGATCACTCACATCTGTAAGATCCTGCTCGTTCATCAAATTCATTCATTAGTTCATTCAATTATCCATCCATCCATCCTTCCATACATGTATTCTTTCCTGCTACAACATTTCATGCATTGCTACACACATTTGCTTACCTCATTTTCCACATGATCCTGTAGATTGGCAAGCTCATATTCGATGTCTTTGAGTCTCTGCTGTTGACTCTGTACGGTCTTAGTGTCCTTGAGCACACGTTCACCAAGGTCAAATGCTGCTGAGTTGAACAACTCTCGTCTGTCTCCGAGCTGCATTAATAAAAAAGAATGCATGTTTTAGGTTGTTTGTCTACATTATTGGAATGTTTATGAACAAAACAAATGCCATTTTAATGGGAAATAAATTTGAAAATACTGATTTGTTGAAGGACTAATAATAATGAGCCCTTCTTTTAACAAGTGAAACGCCGCCTGGCAGTCTCGCCTGCATTGCGCGATTTGTAAATTATAGCAATATGCTTTTGACATATTTCTATAAAGATGATTCAAGTTTGATGAGAA
>BQKZ01008749.1:25267-36798 GCA_036244855.1 Temnopleurus reevesii
GCCTTGATAACCACCTTGTGAATATTCATCTCATGGAACGAGGTTCAAGTGAATTAAAAGATGAGATGGCGGCTGCCAAGGGTAAGTGTTTCCACATTTCATATAATGTCAAATTGCTTGTTGAATTTTAAATTTTGTCAATGATTAAAAAGTGTAGTAAAACAGAAACTATGGGTAGGCTCTGTCACATATTTACATATTATTTCAAACATTAAAGCTACTGCAACTCTTCATGTGCGTTAGGGCACTGTTATTTTTGTAAAGTAATTTTATTCAGGGGCATGCCTCGTAGAAGAAACATGATTTTAATTTTGGGGAAATTATTGTGTACAATTGTGACTAAAAGTATGTGAACCCCTATTAAAATGCCAATGTAATGGGAGTTGGTCTTATTTGTGAATATACTTAACGCTAGCTAGGCTATTTTTGGAATTCTCAGAGCCGGGGAAGAGGGGGGGGGGGGAGGATAAAGTTAAAAACTTTTCAATAAGTTCAAAACTGGCGTACAGATTTTGACAAAACTTGGCTCAAATATGTATGAGCATGTGAGGATAAATTGAATAAATGTTGGGTTCAGTGTTTCAAAGATCAAAGGTCAGCGGGCAGAAAACTTAAACAAAGTCAACCTATATAGCTCACTTATAACAGAAAAAATTATCCAATTTCTTTCAAACTTAAAGTGTGTACAGGTAGCAAAAAAATAAGCATGTGAGGAAGAACTATTGAGATTTTGGGTTCGTGGGGTCAAAGGTGGCAGTGCCCAAAAGTCATAAAATGTTTTTGATTTCTGATGGCATGGAATAAGACGTACATATCTTTCTGATTGCATAATGGCGGAGGCGTAAATATCGACCGTGCGAGGTTGAGGATTCATGTAGTTTGTAAATATTTTCTTGAGCAAATACAGTTACACATTCCATACCTGCTCAAAGTCCTCTTAGGTCATTTGATGAAAATCAAATGAAATGTCAGAAAATTACACTTTACTGTGAATCCAGTTTACCTTGCCAACTGTATTTATCTTCTAATTGGTTATGATGATCTACATGTGAAGGGCAGTTTAATTGAGGATTCCTTGATTGAAACTACACCCTACTGTAGATCTACTGTAGATTTAGAAAATGTGGGTAATTTCCCTTTACTAACATCATGAGATGAATGAGTTCACAATACCATTTGTCATTTCTTAGAAGTGTAGGCTCTTCCGCCAATTCTATTGTTTTATTTTTAGACCATCAGTACTTCATCGTCCACACAGTAATGTTTAATAGTGTCACATGTATTGTAAAAGTATCATCCTGAAAAAAAACTTTTTTAACTTTAATAATTCATGAAAAATATATTTTAGTTGGGGTTCACATACTTTCAAGGGCAACTGTATATCGACATACGTTTTGTGTGGTGCCATGTTTTGTTATTGTTATAAAAATACATGTATTATAAAATATGACTAAGGATATAAAATAAACTGAAATCAAAGTTCATATAAGTCAGTTACATTGATTAAAATATTTAATTCACCTGACAGATTTGTTTGGTTTCTCTAAATTAATAGTAAGAGCAACTCCCAAATGCAGAAGGTAATAGTTTGAGAAAATGGTAATGTGTGACTTAGTCAAAACATGGGAACTTGTTTAATTACAATATTTAGTTGTTGCTTACATTGCATGATTTGTGGTCTGAACTTTTCTTAATATAATGTAGAAATGTATTAGGATTCAATTTGTCATTCAAGTACAAGTCATCTGTGTAAAAATTGTTTCAATATAGTTTTAGGCATTGTGCAACATTGCAGTTCTCAAACAAAGCTGTCGGACCTTTGTAATTATGTTCAGATATGAAAAATAAAAGTAAGATATAAGAATCAAGAAAGTTACACATGCACTATATGTGCTTATTATCTATATGAGAGTTTTAAGCCGTCTAAAGCATCGATCAGCACAGTCGGTAAAGCGTTTGGCTTGTAATGAAGTGCACCCTCACAATGTTACACAATGCCTGTTTTGTGAGAGCTATTGTAGAGCTGAATATTTGGTTGACTACAAACATCTTTGATTTAACATGAAATTGACATGGTAAATTATTGGAATATTCATGTATTTATGGTCATTCCATATTATAAGGCATATATTCTAATTATTAGAGAGGATACACGTATCAGAGATTTTCATGTTTTGTATATTTGTGATGATGTTAACATTAGTCTAAAAAGACATCTTCGTTCAAAGCAAACTTGTATCATGCATGTCAGTAAAACGGAAATTCTTCAAAGTGTGGTTTTCAGCATTCACATTCAATGGTAAGCGAAGGATTAGGGATGATCATTATTTTTACTTGACTGTGTTCAAGAACTTCAACATTATTACCTAGTTTGAAATCTTTTTAATGCGATAATTATCATTTTACTCTGAATTCACAAAGACTACTGTATTTTCACTACCACGTATATAATAAGCTTGCTTGAAATTTTCCCCACGTGAAATAGAGCAAAATTTGCAATTTTGTGCATAAATTTTATCCAAGTTTTAAAATTTAAGTAGACAATGTTGTCGATGGTGTCGGCTCCTAAAAATTTGTGTAAATTTTGAATATGGGGCAGAGTTTTGAAAAGGGGTGAATTTGATTTATAATAAAAAATTACTGAGTATAACAAGGATTTATGTAACAAAGATGATTTACGTTCAAATTAACCAAGAGCCGAATCCAAAATGTACTTTTTTCTGCCATACAAGCATATAGGGACATGCCAAGACAATTTGTTGGGCGTTGTTACTATACATGTACAGTAAAATTGAATCCATGTATAGTTTAACACAGACAATGACCATTCATATTTGTCTCACACGTTGTCATACATAATGGAAATTCCATTTGTCAAACATTAAATGGATTTATATATTTACATAGATTTTAATTCAATTACATGTTTTTACTATTTTTTTATTTTGTTTTTTGTTATAAATGTAAATTATTGTTTGTTTTTTATATGTGCATTTCTTCTTTATTCCTATAATTTTTTCCCTTGTGACGTAGACTTTTACAAATGTGAGTTTTTCAAACAAGCTTAAATGACACCATTGGATAATCCAAAGTATATGATTGGTGCTTGAAAATTTAATTATGCCATGTATAAAAGCCTTGTAAAATTTATCTGATTTTCCTCATTAAACCAAAGAGCACCAGTTCAAGTTAAACTTTAAGCATTTTTATTCTGCAAGAGGCCCGCATTTGGTAAACTTTATTTTTTCTATATTCTTTGTTTTATGCGAATTGGCTGTTTTGCATGTCCTACAATGCCATTTATTTGACAAAAGCACAATTATATGAAAGCCTGCTTTATGACCTTTCAGAAAACACATGGTGTAGTAGACTTATTTATGCTGCACTTGTCTTATGTGTGAAAATGAGAACTTTACCATCTGTGGGCCCTTTACCTACATTGTGCAAGACAGCCAAAGCCAGGTTAATGATGCAAATTTAAAGAAAAGTGGAGAGGGCCGAGATGGGAATTGTCTGAAATGTGTTGATTTGACGTCTATTTACCCAAATAAACCACATGCAATCTTCACTTGGAACACCAATCATGGTGTTTATTTTCTTCTTTGGTTATACAGTCAAACCTCGTTATAAAGAGCACTGATATAACGAGCTCTCGTTATAACAAGGTAATTTTCCTGGTCCCATCTCTTTGTGTTTTATTGTATTTTGGCCCTGATATAACAAGATTTCAATATAAAGAGGTAATTCCTCTGGTCCCAACAACCTCGTTATAACGAGGTTAGACTGTATTCGTTTCCTTTTTTTCCATTGCTACCACACAAATCTTGATTGTGGTGAAGGTGGAGGATATGGGTTTTATTAGATTTTTATTTCTGAGTACAGTTTAACCTCATTATTACAAGGTCCTTGGGACCAGAGTAATTCCCACTTTGTATCGAATTGTTATATCAAGACCCGAATAAAATAAAATACATAGAGATCGGAATATAAAATTACCTTGTCATAACGAGAGTTTGTTATATCAGTGTTGTATATAATGAGGTTGAACTGTATTGTGATATTGTAAAATTCATAGACTTTGTTACCAAATTATAAAAAAACAATGTGGTCCTTAAATTTAATCCCATCACTTTTACAAAAATATGCAAAATTATGATGCTCATTGGATCTGAGCTTGTGCTCGTATTTGATTTCATTTACAATGGACGTCACATGAAACATGAACTAGGTTATCTGTTTTATATCTTATACCCAAATATATAATTTTGATTATTTTGTGTATTTAAATTATGTATATTTATCTTTTTGATTATCAGATTTGTATAAGTTATTATTATTTTTTGTGCTTTTTATTATTTGTATATGATGATAGTACATATTATTTTATCATTTTGTTTTGTTCCGTTGCAGGTTATCATTAAACTACTATTATTTTATATGGTACACTCATTCTGCACATGACTTTTTATTTTTGTGATTGAAAATAATGTATTTTTTTTTTTTACAAATCTTGGATTTTAATCCATTCCAAAGCGACATTGTCATTTTCGAGGACAGATAAAGAAGTGTTTCCTAAAGTACATCCGGGCAACATATCAATTACTGACCGTTTTAGCTCAATATTATGAAGAGGTCATCCAGCGCCTAATTACCGGTACTTCATTATAATTGACACGATATAGATAAAGCACAAAATTTGTAAAGCTACATATAGCCAACACAATATGAACTATTTCGGAAAAATTAAGTTGAAAACAAAGTATATGCTATTGAAATCGGCACCGTCTTGGTATTGTGCCCGCACAGTTTAATAGACGGCGTGCGGATGTATTGTCTGCCCTCAACTGAACTTTTGGAAATAGTTCATATCGTGTTAGCCCCATAATATTTCTTCAGTTACAAAGGCAATGCTGTTATAGACAGTGAAATTCAAACCTGTAAAAAGCTATGGGTAATTCCATGAAAGTGTCATGTACACTATCCTTTAAAAAGCATATTTTTTTAGCAATTGTTATACAGTGGAAACTCGGTAAATTGAGGTGCTTGGGACCATCAAAAATGCCTTGTTTTGGCAACAATAATGTCATTGAAGGTATATAAAACAGTAAGCGACAAAGAGCTGGGACCAGATTTTTGCCTCCTCATTTTTAGAAATTGTTTATATCAAATCTCTTTTACGAAGTTTTCCCTGTATGAGATAATATTAAATCAAAATATATTTTAACCAGTAGTTGTAATTTTAAAAATCCGAAATATCATGAATATGTGCTCTTAATGATGAAGTAACGAACGCGAAAAATCCGTGTAATTATCCTTATGTCGGAAAGCCACATCGATTCTCATGTCAGGTGGAAATGAACGATTTCGATAACTAGAGTAAAATGGTTATCGAATGTAAGATAATACACAAACCTCAACAAACTATAAATCACTGGAAAGTAATTTAATTTATCACATGAATCAGAACATTTGGAAAAAATAATGTTCACTTTTAAAAACCTTCATCGATCTTCATACGATTAACACGAAATTTGAGTTGAGCTAATAATCAAATAAAATCATTCGAGTTGAGAAAACATTTGAGTTAAACTATACACAACAGAATTAATGGATGGTTTCAAATTTTTTTATCGGAGAATAAAATAAACAACCTTCATTCATACTGTATATCTACTTGTGATATATTTCAAGCTTTCACTGCTTGTTAGCTGAACATTGTCATTTCTCTGGAAGGAGGATATTTTTACGTATTGTTAATGCGTGAATATAAATTACTTTGTACGATTACATGTACTTCCAAATCAATATATCTGAAATTGTTTAAAAGTACACCTTGAAAAGATGTGAGGAGGAAATTGTTGCACTGTCAAATGCTAGTCAAACAGGTGAATAGTCAATTCTAGTGGAAACTCAGTATAGCGACGTGCTTTGGACCATTAAAAAAAATAATTCACAGGAATAATCTTGCCACAGCAGGGTTATAAAACAAAGTTTCAGAGAACTGTGACAAAAGTTTTTACCTCTGTATCCGGAATTCAGACCCAGTTTCCACTTTTTGTTAAATTGCTGCGATACAATTATATCATCTGTTCCACGGATTCGACAGCAGCCAGTGAAACCTCGATCTAGCTGACCGTTACCTTATAGGTAAACTACACTGAACATTAAATTGCTCTTCTTAGATGAAGAAGATAAGATGAACAATCTGTGAATTTTTTTTGCAAAATCAGATTATCCATTAAAAAGTTATTGCCTTTCAAAGTTTTGATTTACACCCCTCATGGGCTCCTAAAATTGGCAAACGTACAGGCATAAATGACCGCCAACATGGAGAACTCTCCATTCGTTTTGTACACAAAATTACACATTCTCCTCTATTTCCTGAAAAGCAGGCGAAATTGTGTTTCTTCGATTACATATATTATATATACATCAATTCTGCAGGTATTCCAGAAAGAACAGTGTTGATTCATCATTGAAATGTGATATTGATTCGTTTTCAATAAATTTATATAAAAAAAAATGAAAGAAGAGTTATCCATGTATGACATTACAGAAAGTGCTAATTAGCTATATACATGCCAATCTAAGGACACCCAACACAGGAGGTAATAATAACTGTGAAAATTCATAACTTTTGATTGGATTATCCGATTTTTGCTCAAATTTTAAAAGTTTTTTCATATGATTTGTTTGTCAATCAATTACAGTATATTGTAGTGTGGATGTAATTCCCCTTTAAAGAAAATGAATCCTACAGGATAATACACACCTATAAAAATATATCAGATACCGCTACCAAGTCGACTGGAACAAGCTCTGAAGTGAATTCTGGAAAGTGTAACTTTCCTGATATTTTAAAACAAACATGATATAAAATATTTTCAAATATTTAAGTCGAACGGAGTCAATAGACCAGTACACCGTGTATTCAACTGTGCGGACACAACAATGGTCAGGTTAATACAGTGTACGGATCTATTGTATCCGTTCTACTTGTTAACAAGGTTGTCTGGTATGACATTGCAAGTGAATCCAGTGATATCGTTATCTATGGCACTAAACATATTCATTTACCTTTAAAATAGTTCAATCTTTGGCAAATAAAATACGTTATGTTGGGAAAAAAATGCGTTATGGGTGTCAAATTTTTTACAAAGAATCTTAATTTCATTTCAGTCTTGACATTACCTGTTTATATTAAAGAAATGCGCTTTTATTGAACTTGCTTTGCATAACAAAAGTTCATTATTTATTCCACAAGTCTTCCAGGTATTGTATCATGTTGTTTAAATGCAGGTGAAAATGTAGCGTTTGGCTAAAGGCCCTATACAAACACGAATGCTTGACTTTAAAAGGACACCATGTACCGCGGATTTAAATTTTTGTTTCGGTCTTCATCTGATTGTATAACGCTATAGAAAGTCATAGGCCTACATAATGGTTGAAATAACCAACCGATAATACAGATTCATTTATTTCATTTTTTTTTTGTTCCAAGGAAAGTTGAACTTTACTCCACAACAACCTAATTACTCCGTAAAAAAAGGGTCACACCCATGTCATTAAAACTCAATTTGAACGAACAAAAAATTTGTAATAAATCCAGACCAGTTTTAAGATGTTAAAATACATGACCATAATTATGTGATTTGTAATTTCATTCAAATTCTAAGCCTATATTTCGATCAAAGACATTCTAATCGACGATAACAAAATACTCCTCTCGCACCAAATAAAATGGTAGCCCTCAGTGTATTGCCAGCATACGAAATCTATGCTTCGAAAATGAAGAGTTAATTTCTCATGATGTTTTTTTTTTTCTTGTACAATAACATAGTCCATTAAAGAAATTATAAAAATGGCTTAACGTGACATTTGGACTTTAGGAATAAGCATGATTCTTTATAAAATCTTACTGAATCGTCAAAGACCTTATGAACAAATATATTTTCAGGAAAAAATAAACAAACACATTAGAAGTTACTTATACAGAATGAATGCGTAGTGGTCTAGTTTTTCTCAAATTTTACTCGTGCAATTAGATTTTATTTTAAGGACAGGGGTGATGTTTATTTTATATATCAGTAAGGTTGGAGATCGCTATTTCGAAGGGATTAATCATCAATAATTAGCTCGAAGTTTTTAGCCTGTGTTGGTCCAGCTCAAACGCATCCAAAAGCGCAGATCAGTCGGTTTAGTGACGTTAGAGATGGTTTGCTTGCGCTCAAAAGACGCACATCTTTGCGCCGCTGCCGAACGTCAATTCACAATCTGACCCTCCTCAGAATAACATTAAATGACATTCCACTATCTGCGAGTGATATACTGATTGCTAGCGAGCAGTGAGAGAGGAAATCAAACTGCACCGTTTGTGTATGAATGATCAGCTCACAGCTTGTCTGAATAGTGCGGTATGGTGTGTCATCCCGTAGGACTTTGGTGCCAAAATTGATTTTATGATTGATTTGGCTTGAATAGGGTCCACATAAGCCAAAAATGATGGGATGGTTTTCGTTCACTATTTAGGGGCAGAAGTGAAGAAAAAATTTAAAAAATGCCTAATATTCACAAAAAACATTAATTTCGTGTTCTTTTCTGAAGGGGGTGGGGGGCATAATGGCCCCCCAGGAATATCACCTCTCGAAATAGCCCAGGTAAGTTAGGGTTAATGTTATCACATCCATCTTTGTCACCCCCACCATCCTGACAACCTTATTGGCACCCTTGCTATTATCACATCAATCTTTGTCACCCCACCATACTAGCAGCCTTTTTGGCACCCTTGCTGTTGTCACATCAATCTTTGTCATCCCACCATACTAGCAGCCTTATTGGCACCCTTGCTGTTATCACATCCATCTTTGTCACCCCCACCATCCTGACATCCTTTTTTTNTAAACTAAACTATACAATTATGACACAGATGAAAATTTCTATCACACAAAAGACAAATATCAAAATGTTAATTTTCCAAAATAAAACCATTAATATAAGGATGCATATGAGTAAACGAACCAATGTGTCATAATTTAGTTGCCAATCAACAATATTATTATTATTTTTTTTTTTTTTAATTTGGTAAAGAGTTGTCAACCAATTGTAAAGTTGCCGATAGATGCCATGGCCTAACCATTTGGAGGTAGCAAAAATATACTCAACAGTGAGGACATAGGTAAATGAGGTAACATAAAATAAATATTGGAAACAGACCGGCACTAAGAGTCACATAAATACACTAACATGTGAAAAGCAGCAGAAAACGGTAGAAAATATAAAGCCATTGACTATTATTGTTATACATATATCGAATTGAACATAATAAATTAAATCACAACCTAACAAAACATACTGGAAAACATCAATGTGAGGAGAAACAACCAGGTATTATTCAGTAAATGAGAATACCAACAGAAAAATTATTAAATTGTCATACCAATGTCAGTCAACATGAAAAACGAATGCCTTAGAACTTATAAGTAAAATATTCAGATTTTATGAACCAATGGAAACAAATCAAGATCAGATCCGTATAAATTATTAAAAATAGGATATCTACATATTATAATACCATTCTAATCACCATGATAATATTCAGGGGGTCGAATGACACGCCCATAGCGAGTGTGGGGTTGCAGATCTTGATTATGGGAATGATCAAGAGATGGTCTGTGTGAACTAGTCGATATTGGGTTTGGGCGAGATTGGGATGAGTCGGCAGATGACTGAATTCGTGAGTAGGGTGGCCAGATGAAATGGGATGGCGAAGAAGATCGAACAAGATGTGTAGGCTTAGGGAGTGTCGTAGGAGTTTGAGGCAGAGTTTGTCCAACAAGGGAGCAGGGAACTATGCATGGCTCTAGAGAGCACTGGATATGAAGGGGAGGAAGATGAGTTTTACTCGGACTAGAAGCGGGTGGATCATGAGACAGACTAGCAATGAGAGGAACGGGAGGGGGGGCTAGGTGGAGGAGAAGGGGGTGGGCTTAGGTTGGCGGTAGGCTGGTCTGAAGCTGATTTATGGTGGGCATCTTTCAAATTAGAAGGGGCATTCTCGTTTACACAGGTAGGATCAAAAGGAGGGGTGGGAGGAGAGGAGGGATGGGAAATGACAGCACAGTGCTGTGGTAGAGAAGATGAGGGAAAGAGTGAGGTGCGGTAGGAGTCACACCGCTGGCAATGGGCACAAAGCTCTGAGATGTCCCTATGCATTCCATGCCAGTAGCACATCCTCTCAAACATCTCAATAGTTTTGGCAGCGCCAAAATGAGGAGAAGAAGGAGAAGAATGAAGAATAGATAGAATTAGGGGAATCAAGGGAGGGGGAATAACAATTTGGTGAAGGATGGCGCCCGATGGATGTTGTTTCCGATGATACAACAGCCCATCCTTCACTACAAATCGATCGAGGTGATTCCGATACCTCAATAAACATTCTTCAAAACGCGGGATGGTTGACTTTGGGGGGACGCAGCCTGTGCGGATCCAGGAGATGACTTGGGCAATAATGGGGTTTTGTCGCTGGGCCTGGTGCATACGAAGACTGTGACTACCCAGCAACAAAATTAAGAGTTTCTGAGGGGTATCAGGTGGGGTGAGAGGGTACGTGGGACGGGGAGCCGATGGAGATGAGGAACGGCGATCGCCTTTCCAATGACCACCAGGAGAGGGAGGTGGAGGGGGAGAGTAATACCGTTTTCGAGGACGGTCAAGAGGAGGAGATGGGGAACAAAAGCGAGTGGCGGGACGTGGGGAGCGAGAGGGAGAGAGAGGAGATTCGTAACTGCGGGAAGGAGAGCGAGTATGGTGGGAGGAATGAAGGGAGTAATTCTGTGAATGGGAATGATGAGCAGGTGAACGACGATGACGACCGTAGTTATCATAGTCATCGTAGTGCGCAGAATGAGATTGGGAAATAAGACGAGAAGATGATTGATCATAGCGATAATCACGGTCATAGTCAGTGTAGTCGCGAGAGTGAGAATGATAATGAGGAGAAGGGGAACGAGATCTGTAGTTACGATCCCGAGAAGACGGATAATGATATAACTGAGACATAATTAATACATGAGAATGAGGCACATAATAAAACGAATAGGTGTCATAGGAAAAACATAGAGCAGATCACCAGGGATCAGAAAACAAAGTGAATCTGTCACGAGTACTACAAGCAAATTGGAAAATAAAACCAAAACAAAACAAACAAATATAAGCTACAAGTACTTAATACAAGGCTATAAATGTGTAAATTACCAATTTATCAAAAATCAGGTGAAAAAAAGGAACGGACTTACTGAGAAGGTGTGTCTAGATCGAAACCAATTTATATGGCAAAATAGAACCCATATCCAGGCCAACGTCAAATTATGCCAATTAACAGTCCAAATAACAAGAACAGAAGTAACCCAAGATTTCATAGAGTTCCAAGAAGTTAAAAGTTCAGTCCAGTGTTCACTTCAGTTAAAAGAATGAATGCAGAATGCAAAAAAATTGCGGTACAGAAAACAAGCATCATCCAGTCCAATGTATAA
>BQKZ01008750.1:5491-18445 GCA_036244855.1 Temnopleurus reevesii
CCCCCCCCCCCCCCCCCGGTGCACTCTCCATCTTTCTCTTTCTCTCTTTATTTTTCTCTCTCTTTCTTTCTCTCTCTTTCTCTTTATTCCATTCTCTCTCTCTCTCTCTCTATGATGAAAGCTGTAGGATTCGGATGAAGACGTGACTTGGTGATTCCCGGAAGTGCCAACAATTTTGAAGGAACCGTAATCACCAATGAAAGACAATAAATTCACAGCTTATCAGGACGAATGAGTAACGAACGACCGGGTTTCCTTTCTAAACAAACCGCAGACAGAACATGACATTATGAATGTTGCAAACATGAGTCTGAATGATTTAATTTTCTTTGGCAGCATGAGCTTGGGGCCTCGCTCATTCTAAATTTCAAGGTTCATATTTATGTTTATTCATATTCATTAATTCATTCATATCTACTTATACATACGTATACATTCTTGCATAACTTAAAAGTCATTTTCTATAAAATTACAAATAAACATATGAAAGGCCATTTACAGCAATTTTAGGGCTTTTCATTGCATTATCAGTATTATTTTCTGTATAAATTCTGTTTTAAAAACAAATAACAAAGAAACAACATCAACAGAACGTCTTGCAAGCAGGACAGTCTCTCTATCTCGCTCCTTCCTCCCCCCCCCAATCTTTGTTAACCCCCCCCCCCCAAAAAAAAAAAATAATAATATCTAATTGTCAATACATATCAAAGCATTATTTACTTGCAACATAGGAGAAAAACAGTGATGCTGACAGTTGTCAAAGCCTTATCTCAGTTATTTTTAACATTTTACTATAAACAGGATTCCATTGCAACATACAAGAATCAAACTCATGTTGAAAGTTTGCAAAGCTTTCTTGATGTTATTTTAATTTAAACAGTTTACTACAAACATGATTCCCTTGCAACATACAAAAGTCAGGCTCATTTCGAAAGTTTTATTTAAGATATTTTTAACATTTTACTACAAACGAGAAATTTCCCTACCTGTCCATATGACGCACGAGTGCATGATTTTGCGTCAACTTTGTCGGATCACGACAGCAACCAAAGATGAGAAAGAGAAGCGATCTTTCACCCTAATTTCTTCACTCTTCCTCTCTCTTAACTACCGCCCCCCCCCCCCTCAAAAAGATATAAATGTTAATTCTTATCACAGCATGAGTTACTTGCAAGATAAGAGAACAAAACTCATGCTGAAAGTATTCAAATTTTTCTCGATGTAATTTTTAATATTTTACTATAAACGAGACACATGACGCATGAGTGCATGACTTTACAGCAACTTCGTCGGATCACGACAGCACCCAAAGCGGAGAAAGAGAAGCGATCTTTCGCTGCGTTCCTCAAATTATCTTATGAGGCATACAGCCAAGTTTAGAACGCTCCTAATCTACCAAATCATCACCAAACAATCATATCCTTATTGCTTGTTAATCACCTTTTTGGAATATTACCTCGGATTAAAGACTTCATCATTTGGGGGCTCAACGACGTACTCTTGTTTTAGTTTCTAATCAAGCCTCTCCAAGAGTGGGATGGTGACAAATAGGTGTCGATGATGCTTGTGCATGTGATTTTTTTTCCAAATTTACCCCAGCAGATTTTTATCACAATTTTAGTTGGGTGATCGACAGAGAACGCCAAGGATGTGATGACTGAAGAATCAGAGGAGGTTGACTTTTCTTTTTCTAAGTTTTTAGTGAAGAAACATTCACCCCGATTGCTCATAGTCATTTGATATTGCTTAAAAGCAAAACAAAGTTACAAATATGTAAATGTCTCTGAAACTCTGAATTATTCTTTGGGCAGAGAATCGATTGTGGAAAGGGATCATAGTAGTTATAAATAGCACTTTTTCAAAAAAGGGAGAATATTCGTTATTGAATGATCGATACCTTAAAATCGAAATTTAGTAAGTTAATTAGCCTGAATGTGATGGTGCAATTATATAGTGTTTTACATTATGTAGTTACTGTTAGAATAAAAAGCTATGAGGTTTATGGAATTGATATGCTAATCTATCAATATTTCTGCATTTTTGTCATGTGTGTTTAAAATAGCAAATTATGATTAAAAACCCTATTTCTTGCTTCAATAATTCTTAGAAATAGATGACTATGCCACAGATCTTTCACAGAGTAAATCTAATTTATTTTTCTTAAGAATGTTAAATTTTTATATCACTCACACTATCATGATGAAAGTATAGAAAATATCAGAGAAATTGGCCATTTAAATGAAGGGAAATGCCAAAATAGGGGCGGCAGGCTTTGCAAGAAAGTCCTTCTGGGATTTTTTATTGGGGGGAGGATGGAACAAAGTTGTACACCTGGTCAGGAAAAAGAGAAATATAATTCCATCCTTCTGACACCTGTGTCGAAGATAACACTTGTTATTATACTATTTTGGGCCATAAATAAAGTCTAATCTACTAAAACAAAGACATCTAATATCTAATCTCAAGTTATATTTAGGCTCAACAGACAGATTTAACCCATTCACTTTTGCAACATAAAACTCCCATATACTTTGTACAAAAACAATCAACTTCAATTAGAAAACGAGCTAATCATCTATCATTTCCTATCAAACATCTGTGCATGTATATTGGGCCTGTAAAATGCTATGTTTACCATTATACACCTGGCTAGCTCACAGGCATTATCATAAAGTAATCGACCTTTAGAAGTTGAGGTATACAGTCTTTAGGTTGAAACCCGTTGTCAATTTTGTCTTCTAATTCTGCACACGACTAATAAAAGGACACTGCACGCTAAAGAACCTTTCCAAGCAACTTTGCAAACACTAAAACACTTCAAAATATGTCATCTCACATCAAGTACTTGATACTTGATAGCTACAGACAAACTTGTAGCCTATATAGTGGCCACCAAAAATACATGAAAGTAAGGCACTCTACACAGGTTCCACAACTCATTATAAAGATTGGTGGCCACTAAAAAGTAAAGTCAGGGTTATCAAAAGCTAGATTGAAACTGCTGACAGCTGTGCATTCAATCGGGTAATAAGAACTAGACAAACCTGTATATAGTGGTAACCAAAGAAAAATAGAAAAGTAAGCCTAGATTGGTGGGCACTATAACAAGTATAATCAGGTCGTCAAAAGCTAGGTGGAAATTACAGATGATGTTCACTATAGACAGGTGTGTATATTTTCAATGAGGTAAATATCCATATCTATAGTCACTACAGACAGGTGGTCACTATAGACAAGTGGTCACTATCAAGAATGCATTCACTCTGATGTTCAGGATTTCAATATAGAGAGGTGGCTTCTAAATTTGGTTCGAGTGTATAAAAGTTTTGCAGGATCATTATGAATCTCAACCAATTTGTCAAATCTCAGCCCTACCGAAGCTTCTATAGAATATTGTGCTCCACTATCAACAAACAGTCTGAAGCCTCAAACTACCCTCAAATATGAGAGATGGAGAGAGAAAAATGACTAGTAAATATCCATCATATAAAAAAGTTTGACACCAATAAAGAAGCATGACTCATCCCCAACACCTAGGCTCATTACGTCCGGTTGCCATGGCGATAAGAATAGACGTACGTAGAGGGAACGAGGGAGCTCGAGCACCCGGTGTACGCCAAAGCAAACATTTGTTTTCTCACACAATGCTAACATCCGCTAGAAGTAGGTTGCTTTTCACATCTGTGATAATTACCATTTGCACGAATATTGATATTTTCAGAGTTGTATGCGTTCTGGGTAAAAGAGTGTGTATGATGGGCTATGTTAGACCTGAGTGGGAGATGTAGGGTTTTTGGAAATAGAAATCACAAAAGATCTCTTTGATTTTTGTGTGCTGCGTTTGAGAGATTTTGTTGTGCATGGACAGGGCATTTTAATTTTGATTTTTTTTTTGTAACTTTGTTTAATTTATTGCAATATTGTGAAATTTTTGTTTAATCATAGAGATATAAAACAGAAGTTTAATCTTAATATTTTTTCTAGTTTCCTGTTATATTTTTAAAAGTGACACATTTTAAGCCTTCTCTCTTCTTCACTCTATCTTTCCATTTTATCCTCTCTCTCTCTCTCTCTCTCTCTNTAGGTACACTAACAAATAAATAATGCACATGAACTTTGAAAAATTAATCTATGAATGAATGAATAAACAAAACAAATTAAACAAAATAATGAACAAATGAATACACTATTACAGATAAATAGTGAATGAACTTTCAAGCCTTCTCGTTTCAATTCCAGGCAAGATTACTCCAAAAGAAATACTGGGCATGTGATTCATAATAAATAATAGCCGCCACAATTGTGTTTGCAATATGGTATCCAACTCAAACACCTTTGAGTCGCCAGTCCCTAACCCCAAATGGTGCTCAGTCATGGAAGAAATATTAACGATATGTCCATTGACTAGCTCTTAGCTCTTGACGTCAGAATAGTTATGACAAATGAAAGGTGCATTCTAATCATTTTGTATGAAGAAATTTTGTGGTGAAAAATTGTTAAAAATTGCTTCTCATTGTGAATATTCGTATTCTAGGTTGATTAGTTTACATAATATAATTAGCATCAATTTTGAAATTTTAGTGGTGAAAACTGCAATCATTGTGAAGTATGTTCAATTTAATACTTTAAATTAAAATCTAAATAAATAAATACAATAACAACAAATGAATAAATAATATTTCCATATTTGAGTTAAATTCCAGATATAATACCTTCAGTCTAAAAAATATTGGGTATGTGATTCATAATAAATAAAAGTCACCACAATTGTGTTTGGAATATGGTATCTGACTCAACACTTTCAAGTCGCCAGTCCCTATAGCCCCAAACAGTGTTCAGTCATGGAAGAAATATTAACGATATGTCCATTGACTAGTTCTTAGCTCTTGACATCAGAATAGTTATGACAAATGAAAGGTGCATTCTAATCATTTCTTATAAAGAGATTTTGTGGTGAAAAATTGTTAAAAATTGCTTCGAATTGTGAATATTTGTATTCTAGGTTGATTATTTTACATAATATAATTAGCATCAATTTTGAAATTTTAGTGGTGAAAACTGCAATCATTGTGAAGTATGTTCAATTTAATACTTTCAATAAAAATATAAATAAATACATACATTAACAGCAAATGATTAAATGAATTTTTCCATCTTTAAGTTAAATTCCAGACATAATACTTTCAGTCTAAAAAATATTGGGTATGTGATTCATAATAAATAATAGCCACCACAACAATGTTTGCAATATGGTATCCAACTCAAACACTTTCAAGTCGCCAGTTCCTAACCCCAAATGGTGTTCAGTCATGGAAGAAATATGAACGATATGCCCATTGACTAGCTCTTAACTCTTGACGTCAGAAAAATTATGACAAATGCAAAGTAAATAATGATTATTATACCTCTGTAAGTGCTCGTGACTGATTACATAGATGAAAATCTCAAATAGTTCAATAAACTTTGCCCAAATAAAAATCGAATTATTCTCCAACTTTTTGACCCATCTTTATCTAAGAATAGATAGATGATAAATCTAGGTAATCACACCTATATTTTAGCAAACAGTAGACTGAAAAAATGTAAACTCATAAAAAAAAGTTTGTATCATGAAATACAAACATGAAATACAAACACTTTTATCAATATTTCTGCTATTAAAATCATATTTTCTGCACCAAAAAGTTAGTCATGTAGTTCTGAAACTTCAACAGATATTCAGATATGCCTATTCCATCGAGCTCAAACATACTTTCCTTTTAACAATGTTTATTGTCCAAACTTGTTCCCATTTTAAAGCCAACCTACCCTAATCTTTCTGGGTAGAGCAAGGGATGTGTTGTCCCCTTTCTAAGCCTACCTAGAAAAATGATTCCTGGAATAAATTCACAGGACACAAAAGTCACTTCCATTGGTCAAATATTTCTGGAAAAAGGTGAGAGGAGAAATGGGATGAATACTGTCACAAACAATAGCATCTACATTCAGCAGAATGACCCAATGTCAAAATTGAGATTTGGATGAAAAAGATTGCTACTCTAAGTATCAAGGTATTTCATCATGTAATTGTTACAACTTTAATGAACACTACAAAAATCCCACAAATATTAAAGTTCCAAGATGTCTATAAGTTTGAGGGATTCTGGAAAAATGAAAAAAAAATGCCACCAAATTAAATTAAACAAATATTATCGTCTTCTGCATAACATCTGGGGCCTGTAACATAAAAGATGCAATTAAACTTGCGATAAATATTAATCGTAAGTCTATAACAAACCATGTATCATAAAGATATGATTAATTTTCAATTTATTGTATCTCTTTTATGTTATAGGCCCCTGGAATGGTCACATGATATTAATTTCAGATCCATAAAATATCTAATCATATGTTTTGGAAATACATTTAATACTCTCCTTGCTTTATATGCTTCATAGAAGTTCTGATATCTACATGTATAGCTCAATCACATTTTCTTCGTAATCAATTCCTGTCTTCTACCACCATGAATCATTAAATTGATTAAAGGTTTTTCTTTCGGCAATCTACATTTTTTCATGGAAGTACAGAGGATGTTAGGCGCCGTTTCCATGCCAACATTGAACATCGAAAATAAGATTCATTGAATGTTTTTGTTTATTTCGCCACCAAATCAAATTCACCAGAAATTAATCTAAGAGGAAATGGAATTGTCATTACACAGACTGTAAAACTACAATGACATACCATTAAAAACAAGAAAAGAAAACCCAAATTTGTTTGTATATTCAAATATTAAACTGAAAGATCTTTCCAATCAAAAGTCTTTCAAACTTCTTTTCCCCATGATAGAGGGATGAAATAATTCAGGAAAATGGTGAGAGCCTATAGAAACTAGTACCATGAAATAAGTCCAGAGAATATTGACTATGAAGATTGATGGAAGAACAACATCATGACGTACTGGGAAATCAGAAAAATGAACTCATTATCTCATTAATATTTAAACGCTACCGCTCTAAACCCGTAAATCATTTCCCACTTCCGATATTAAGCCAGATAAACGACCAAGAAAAACAATCCCGCCACAGACAGCATAAAAATAGTTCAACCCCATAAACATGACCTAATATATTTCAAGCAACACCCATATTCCATTTTCCGACTAACAATAGGACATCTATATAACAATCATGCCATCTACCATCTCCGCGTAACGACACCATTTACTCAATGGACTGGTATTTTACGTAGATGCTCCGCAGAGTTTGACGTCGTCGCCGAGGCGCTCAGCTGCGACAAGTTATTGTTGTAGATAATACTTGAAACCATTCAGAGAATTTGCGGACATCTCCAAATCATTTCTCGATAATGACAATTGAGAGATGTACCAGCTACTGTCTACTGTATGGCAGTATGGGGCGTATGTAGTCTGCCTGGCAGACATCTTGTGGCAGATACTACCATTTCATGAATTAATATTTAAAAGAAATGTTTTTCTGGAGCTGTGAGTGCCCTGTATCAATAATATGAAATATCCATCATTGATTTCTTTTTAAAAAAATGCATTACAAGTGTCTTTTTTTGTTCACTTTGCTGGTTTGTTTTCTTTTAGTTTATTGGATTGTCTAGTTTTGTTGTTTGTTATTCAAATTCAAATTCAAATTTTATTTTTCTTCACCATATGAATGATACATAAATACAAAACAATATAAAACAATACAATGTTATTTTTCAACAAATCAAGGAAATGTACAAAACATAATCAAAACATAAATAATAATTTGTACATGGAAGATTTGATGACATAATTTTGAATATTTTTGTGATAAAAATATATCATTGCATTCAAAGGAAATGGAGGAACTCATTAAAAAGTAAAAACTTGTAAGATATGGGTCCCTCAGAAAACATAGACATTTATTATTGTTTTGTCATACATGATGCCTTGTGACTATGTACTGAAATCAGCATTATGGGAGCATACCGGTACATTCTCTTTGAATCATTAATTTTGGTCAAATATTTCATAATTTCACTTTAAATCTTTATTTTTTAGTTCGTAAATGAAGAAATGCAGTAAAATCTGTCTCCAGTGGCCATCCTGGTAGGTAGGTAGGTAGATACGTTATAATAATGTCAAAACATTCTTCAAATGGACGCATTGGCCCTGATACAAAATAAATCACTAAAATCACATTTTATACACATTTAGGTGGGTTCAACTTCGAGGAAAATGTAAAAAACAGACAGGTCAAAAAAACGGTGTCACAGCACCAAGACTAGCCAAAAGTCAAGCTTGAGAATATAAAAGCCCCTAGAAGTACACATGCACCGCCCATTGTGATGCTGTGAGGTCATTCTCGATCATTCCCAGTATCTTCTCTTGCGTCGGACCGACCGAGCGAGCCCGAATGACGTCAAACCCTGGCTCCCAGTGTGTATCAGATCATGGACTCAATAAAGGTGGACTATAGACGGTCTGTATTTCTTTGAAATGATAGACCCACTGTCAGCTTTGAAAGAAAAAACACTTATTGACGCCGATGTCAGGACTGCAGTAATTTGCAGTATTGCCAACGTCTCTATAGAATCTAGATCTAGCAGAGATTATTTATCCCTCACCAAGACCATACATTCTATTTATTTTCGATATCAAGTTTCTAATCTATCAGCAGATGTCACTTCAAAGTAATCAAGATCATTGGTAGTCCATTTCTATGAAGTCCATGGTCAGATTGATGGCAGGGAGTACTCGGCCTAAAATTTTGGGAGCGTGAAATAAAATCCCACCTGAATAGGGATATATGCCATTAAATGCAAGGTAGAGAGGATTTTTCCTGAAATGTGTTTTTAGATATTGATAGATGGATGAAGATGGATGGTGGCAGGAAGGGGCGTCCAATCGTCATTTTGATGTACTATGTAATCATATACATGCAGCCCATCATAAATCATATTTTCTACTGAACCAAAGAAACTTTTCTATTCTCATTATAATAACAATAATAATTTTGTCTAACCTACGTTATCTAAAATCATTTGAAACAAAATATCCTAATTGGCATTCTTTGGTGCACAGAGATGTGACACAGTTTAATATTTCAGGATTTTGTGTTTTTTGGGGGGGAGGGGGGGTTCCAGGGGCACGGATACATTTATTTTTCTCTTGCCATATCAAAATCTGATGCTAAGTTCATTACTGCCAAATACAAATTGATCAAAACGTGTGGTACTAAAAATTCATGTGACACCGATCATGGGCAGTTGACTACATGCAGGCTATATCTTTTCTTTTCAAAGGCAGGAGGGCAGAAGACAAATATTTGGGGACCAAAGTGAATGCAAGTACTACCCATCGCCTACACCCCCCCAAAAAAAAACATCTCAACACACGTTGGGTTAAGGCTCACTTTTTAGCACAAGCACCTCTTAAATGCCAATCCTCACCTGACTAAAATCCAAACTGCTAGGATTGGTAGACATCTTTTTCACACCCAGGTCAAGACATTTTCCAGTTAACCTTACAAAGTTCGGGTTCACTTTCAGAATTTCCACCTCATATAATTTCATTGGGCTTTGGACTGGCTTCCCCCTTGTTCTTCTTTCATATTTTTTCAGCCAATAATCCTAGAAATTGGGGGAAATGTCTCATAAAGTCTCGGCTTCCTAAACCGAAAGTCCAAGGTGCGAAATTAAGATGGGGCGAAAATAATGGGGGATTTCAGATGCCAGAATAATGAGCACTTAACTATCTCAACTATGACTCACATTTCGAAAGCTTCTTCACACCAGAAAATTCTTTAAAAGTGTTTTTGACACTTCAGTATACTTCAGTAGACAGGGGTAATGGCTTTGGATGATTTTTAAGATTGGAGGGGAGGGGAGGGAGGGGGGTTCAGTCAATGGCTTTCGGTTGATCCATGTGCTTATAATATTAATGATAATAACGATAGATGTAATTTCTATCACACATATCCACTCTGCTGAGTGCTTAAGGTGCTTTGCATTATTACCTTGGCTTTAGCACAGCGGCCACCAGCGCACTTAGCATTTCACGGGGGGATAAATGAGGTCAAAATTTTTAGGGGGGTAATACTCTCCAACCTCCCCGGTTCAAATCTATGAGGGGCCATGCTTAAAAGTATCAACTTAAAAAAAAACCAAGCAGACTCAGTCAAAAGAATAGTTAATCAGGATGATGAAGGTAACGCATTAAAGGAGGACTCCGGACCAAGAATTTCTTGCTCTGATTCAAAGCGCAAAAATCTGACAAACAGATGAAAAAAGGTTTGAACGAAAACGGACAACAAATAAAAAAGTTATGAATATTTGAAAAATATCTTAAGATTTTCAAAATAGTTATATTTTTGGCCAATTTGTAACTACAGGTCACGTGACATGACGTGTTGATGACGTAGGTTCGTCACTTCTCTAGAGTGAGTGTATTATCTCTTTGTTTTTTAATGTTCTGTTTAAATGCCATTGGGCGCAAAAATAGTTCCTTTTCTCAAGGAATTCATCTCGTTGAATATATATTCTTGATTATACCTTCTGAAATATTGTTTACGAACAAAAGATAACAAAATTATATAAATGAATATGATTTTAATAAACAATATGTTTAATAAGAAATATGTATTTTGTGTTATAATTACGCTTGCACGGAAGCAAACTAATGTTTACTACTGTAAATTATGGTAAAGGAATGCTCTTTGGATTTACAATAACCAAAATGATACAAAAAAAGAAAATATGATTTGAAAAACAATAACATACATGATAAATTGTACAAAAACAATATAATATAAAAGAAAATGATTATTGACAAATTATTTTTCATATTTATGCAATCAATTTATAGCAACATTGAAATCGATGGAACAAAATACGTCATTAAATTAGTGTTGAAAATATTCAAATTCTCTTAATTAGAGCAATTCTTTATATGAATAAATCTTCTCCTTATTTATTGTTTATTAAAATCATATTTATTCCATAATTTATCATTTCATCTTTCATATAAAACTTATTTTGAATATATATATTTCTTGAACATAATTGCTTGATATGTGTTGAACATTATCCATCAACAAAATTTTCTCTAAAGATTAAAAAGACGGATTAAAAAGCAATGATATATAATAAGCCCATTGTAGAGAAGTGACGAACCTACGTCATCACTATTTGATGTCACGTGATGCAAAGTTGCCAATTTGCTAAAATTATAACTATTTAAATTATTTTTAAAAACCCTTCAAAAATTCATAACTTTCTTATTTATTGTCCGATTTTGCTCAAAATTGTTTTGATATGTTCGTCTAATTTTTGCGCTTTTAATCAAACCAAGTTATTTTTGGCCTGGAGTAACCGTTTAATGAATCGTAGCTAATGACCCATTAAAGAAAAAGACGTTCTGTGATGTATGATCAAAACACTTTAATTTATGGTTTGAAAAGGATCATCCTAAATGTGCAGAGGACCCTATGAAATAATATCAAAATTCTAAATGACACCCTAATGGATAGAATAAGATTTTTAATTGAACTCCTTATTCATCTTTAAATGTCCATGACACAATTTTGAAAAGTTTCATAGATCATGACAGAACAAACATGCAGAAATTTTCAGAGGTGCGAAAGACATGAAGAAAATAATCTTAGGTTTCAGGGGTCAGGATAACGACCATTTAATATCTCAGGTATGACTCATTCCTTATAAATTCTTTATGAGCAAAGAATTCTGGAAAAGTCATCTTTGTTTCTGATGACAGCAAGAATCAATTTCTCTCAGATATTAATCCAGGGGCCAGCAGAGATCAGTTCACACCTGAGTGAAACATGTTACTCTTTCTGTTAAAAAGAATGTCCTCCAAAAAGAGTGAATAATATATATTTTTTTTAAATATCACTCTAATTCTATACTTAGATTTCGGGGTTTGTAATTTTTATATCATATTCATTGTTTCATGAGATTTTGCTCCTTGTCTTTCAGAATGTAGGAACACCATTTCTAAAAACCTAACAAATAAAATGTAAATCAGGTTATTTTTTTCTTTGTTTCTTTAATATTTCAGGGGGTGGAACTTTACCAATATGAGAAGAAGCAGACAGCCATTTCACATTGCTGCATCATGGGCTCAATAGGGCTCACATTCATTTTTCGACATTGATCATAAAAAACATCGCCTCATAATAACTCAAGAAGGCAGTTGTGAACACGTACATGATCATTAATGTTCAGAAGAGTGACAAAGGAAGAAACTGCCAAGCAATTTATATACTAAATAAACAGTGCAAGATATCATACAGTGTGTCTCAATAAAAACGTAACACTTTTAAAATGGTTGGCAAATTGAGCATATATAGTTTTATGAAGAAATGTTGATATGTATAGAAAGCTGAAGGATCGACCTTTCTTATGAGATGAACAATTGGATAAAAAGAATCATGCTTCGATGAACAGTGTTCACTTAAGTTAGAGGTATGAAAATGTGCATGCGCAGGATTTTCCCTTTCAATTTTGGAGAGGTAAGCTACTTGTAGCTTAGCTTACAATAATTCCGATATGAGATATTCAGGATCGATGAAACAACAGGGTCTTTTAAATACCGTGAATACCATTCCCTTTTCTCTGATATTTATCAATCCCGAAACATCACCGCCCATTCCCCACCCACACACACAAACGCACACACACACTTCCACTCCCATCGGGTATAACAAAAAAGTCTTTTTAATGTTTAAAGATGTGAATGTTTCTTTTATTTTTTCTTATTTACAACTGCTTTGTTCATCTTGAAATAAGGATCTGACAAAAGTAATCAGTCCATAGTCCACATGGCTATTTTTTTTCTTGCCTGAATATCACGGCTTTCAAAGTATCGATTGAGTAAGGGTACCGGTAAAATTAAGTCTTTCACATTAATGATCGACGTCCACCTTTTCTCTCGATACACGATCTTGCCCATTTCAG
>BQKZ01008751.1:8350-18566 GCA_036244855.1 Temnopleurus reevesii
CCGTCCTTATTCCCTCCGTTGCTCATAACTTCTGTTACGCTACTTGCTTAATACGGCAGTATGCAAATTGACTGACGTCAGGAATCGAGCTTTCACGCCGAAATCCAAAGACCGCGGTAAAGGTTACGTGATTTGCATAATAGGCACGTGATACGCTTGGCCACATCTGATTGGCTACGTTCCTGCATCTAAGACGGACGCAGGATTAAGCAAAAACCGTTGTACAATTCTGCTCTTTGCGGCTGTTGTCACTGGCAGCCAGCGAAGCCGACCTAGACAATGGTCAAATGGTTTTGATCAACGATTTTGCCGTTCGTGGTGACGATGCGTAACCTCGCTATTGTCATGATCATCGGGATCATGAACGCTTTGCTTAAAATTTATATTTCTTTGTATTCTTTTCGAAAGTAAGTACTTTACACGATATAAGCTATTTTCGTAAAATAAAGTGGGTCGTAGCCAGTAGGCCCGTACGCCGTGTATTGATCTGTCTGGACACAACAATCACAAGCTATTCTGATTTGAATAGCTTTACAAAGGAACATTGGACTGGTGTTCGACTTAATTTTACCAAAATGAATTGTAACGTGTTGCTACATAATTGAATTCTTTATTCAAAATTCTACTGTACAGTTGGTAATTCCACGTATTATCATAGGATGTGTTGACAAACATTGTCGACGCAATGTTATTTCATAGAATGGTACTAGGCTACACACTAAGAAATTAGGGTACAACTTTGCACCCCTAGGGGTACAATCCCATGTAACACCGGGTGAACCCTATGGGGTACAAGTTTGAACCCTAAATGTGAGGTGCAATTTTGTACCCCAACCATACCCTATTGGAACACATTTGTATCCCAGGGGTGCAAAATTGTACCATTAGGGTACAAAATGAGATCTTTGGCGTTTGGCAAAAAAAGGAAAGGAAAGGATGTAGTTTAGAGGCGTGTATCATTCAATTCTGAATATTTACGCCAAAAGAAGAAGAGAGAAAGAGGGTCGCCATCTTAACGTCTCCACCCGAAAGACGGTATGCGAACTGGTTTCGAACCCACAGGCAGGTACGAACCCAAGTCTATAAGACCGTCCCGAACAGATGGATTTCAGGCGCACGTCACGGCGCCTCAGTCAATATCGACCCTCGATATCGACCCTCGATACCGACCCTCTGTGTTCGTGAAATAGTGCCACCTGATTGGTCAGCCACTGTCGCCTCGCTCGCTCGCCATTGGTTAAGACGTGTTCCTTTTCTAGTCTGCTATTTATAAACTTTATTCAAAACATCGATGTATTAATGTTTTTTTTTTCTTCCGAATCTTGTAAGCATCAACGGAATAAAAAACATAGTAATAAATAAAATCTATTACAGAGTTCCTAAAGGTAAAATAAGAACAAAATCAGCATTCATTTCCGATCACGTATAGAGAGTGGGGTCTGTATTCTGCACTAGTTTCAAATCGGGAGGGTACAACGTTGTACCCTTCGTACCAGCTTTCATCACATGGGATTAATTTTGAACATCATAGTTTAATGAGGATGCCGGCGGGATGCCGGGGTTCAAAATTAGTGACTTTGCGTGATTTTGGACCCTAACTGTACCCTAATTTCTTAGTGTGTACGTATCAAATCTCATAACACCATACAAACCGTCCCGCTCAATTCGCTCATCAAACCATGCAGAACCTTCTAAACATACCCAAGACAGCTTCTCTCACTCACTTTATGACGACAGAGCATTTTCAGTTGTTGCTCCTACACTCTGGAACTCACTTCCCCTTAGTTTAAGATCCCAGACGTCTCTGAATTCCTTTAAGGCATCTCTAAAAACCTACCTTTTCCGCAATTGACTCATGTGATCTAATTTAAGTTAACACTGTATTAATGGTATTAGTACAGTAGTGGTAGTAGTAGTATTATTGATAGTAGTACTAGTAGTAAGGATGATAAGAAGAATAGTATATATACATGTAATTTGTAATACAAATTGGTATCATTATATTAAGAAAACTTTTGTAAAGCGCTAAGAGAATTTGTTTATAAAGCGCTATACAAATACAGACTCATTATTATTATTATCAAATCATAGGGCCGCGGTTAGGGGTAGGGTGGGATTATTCGCCTAGTGGGTGTACAAGATCAGTGTCCAAAGAAATTTTGTTAAGCTTGTTAGGGTGGGGGAAAACATTCTTGAATCCTCACCCCTTTTGGCAGGGTGGCTTATCATCCACACCCCTTGAATCCCGTCTGCGCATGCGCGGTGTCTCTCGCCTGAGACCAAGAAGTGCCTACCGTTTTTATTCATGGTGCAAAAAGTCACCATCTACAGAAAAAAAAGTTGTATGAATGTTACCATGCAAATAGGGGATCTCCATATCTCTCGTGAAGATTTCATATAATTTTGAGGAAATCCTATTTTTGCGGAAAAAGCAACATTGTATAACATGGATATGAATATAACAAATGATAAGTTGTGCACCTAAGACGTCATCAATTGGAAATTTGTCTTGATACTTAAACATTCATAACTTTCTTATTAGTGGTTCGATTTATCTCAAACCTTTTATGATTTCCCTGCTCCTATTAACAATATATATATTGTTACTCATTTCATTTTGATATATATATTGTTACTCATTTCATTTTGATATTATTCAACGGAACGCGTCGCTTCATCGTTTTTTATATATATATATATATATATATATATGTATAGACCTTCTTTTAAGCTTTGGTTTTAGCATTTCTCTAAGAGAGCCGAAATTCGATACGACCGACTGCACATCAATGTTTTTTTTTGCCTTAGCCACACCCACTCTACACCTTGAACCTTTGACACGTTTCCCCCCCCCCCCTCCCGAAAAAAAAGGAAAACATGTAAAAATATTAAAACAAATGGCCTTCAGTAAAGGATCCACTCCTTTTGGTGCCCATTATACAAATCAACTGGGAAGCTCCCCCCCCNTTTGGGGTTCAGGACCACTTGCTGTGGAATGGCCCATTAGAGTGTCTGTGAATAATTTATGATATTTATAGTCCTTGCTGGTGGCATGTTGCATGTAAGCTCCCCCCCCCCCCCCAAAAAATATTAAAACAAATGGCCTTCAGTAAAGGATCCACTCCTTTTGGTGCCCATTATACAAATCAACTGGGAAGCTCCCCCCCCCCCCCCAAAAAAAAAAAAAAAAAAAAAAATGGGGGGGGGGGGAATATAACAATGATAAAAAATTAAAAAATTGAAAAAAATGACGATGCAATACTATACAATCAATAAAATAATATGATCTAATATCCATATACACGTATTCATGATTTCCAGATGCCGGCCATTCTCCTGAGATCAAAGTAAGACACCCTTGTTCCGTTTCCATACATTTACAGATCCTTGTCAGAATGGAGGGACCGTTATCTATCGTCATGGTTACCCAACAGCTTGTGAATGCCCATACGGCTTCAGTTCACCTCACTGCGAATGTATGTACGCAATCTTGGGCCAACTGCAAGAAATGGTTTTATAGATATCTTGTTCTTGCTATATAAGACGTCTTACATTCTTGTTCCACCCTATTAACATAGACACAACCGTTGATACTTTTATGTTATGAGGGGGTGGTACATACAGTTGAGACGTCCTAGCAAGAAGAGGACAGGTATAAGACCATTTCCTGCAATTGGCCCTTGTTTGTTTATTGAGTTGTGACAAGAATTGTTTCAGAAACGAACACGACCTAAGGGCCGAGGCACATAAAAGCCCGGAAGCAACACGATTGGACACGATTCTTTATTCAGTTCACAGGTAACTGCCTTCGAAGAACTTAGAGTCGTGTTGAATCGTGTTGCTTCCGGGCTTCTGTGTGACCGGGATTTAAAGTACATATAAGACACACGCTTTCAAAGAGTCCCGATTCAACACGATGTTTTCACTGTTTACCCGGTTGAATATTAAATGGACAAATAGTTTTGTTGAATCGTGTCAGGCCCCAGTCACGTAGGTAAATAGCTAAAATTTGTTGCCGAGTGAACAACTTCGGCACCATTTAAGCCCTGGTCACATAGAACCCCGGAAGCAACACGATTCACCCCGACTCTTTGTTAATTTAGAGTTAACTGCCTCAGAACAACGAGTCGGGGTGAATCGTGTTGCTTCCGGGGTCCTATGTGACCGGGGCATCATACTTAGGATTTGGCACCCCTGACACTAGTGACCTTGGGGTTCGAGCATATCTAACAAGCTTTAATGGTTTCGGCTGCCCCCTCGTCCCCATCCCCTCCGATTTCTGGCTATAATTGTATACATCGTTGGTACTATTCCAACCCTTTTCATTCGTTTCTTCACTATACACAGATCAATCCAAGTGCACTGTAGAGAGAGTTAAAAAAGGCAACGTTCCAGCTTGGCCTTGCAAAATCTTGGAGAAAGGTCGAACAATAATTGCGTTCAGCGTACCGGACCGTTATGCGTACATAATCCTCTCCAACAATAACGTTAATGATGCAGATTTGAAAATGATAGCATTTGGTCATATTATCACTTTTTTTCCTTATCATCCGAGCCATTTGCCCACTAAGAAAAATCGGTATTTTACATAATATTGGTTTAAAAAAATACCCCAATATTTTAATAATAACAGGAGCAGAAAAAAAACCAATTGATGAGCGGAACAAAAAAAAAAATCGTTGAAGAAAAGCAGTTAAGTCAGAAAAGTAATGAAAGGTTATGGACAGATTGATTTTAATAGCTTGAAAGAGATTTTCATTTGCTTTCACGACGTTCAATGCAAGCCGGTTTTGGCCAATCGACGAAGTATAGAACTTAAAGGGACACCTACTCCCTAGAATTAACTTGTGCTCATTAATGGAAAAAAAATAAAATGAACAAGTTTTGAAAAGCTGGGATAAATCGGAATTTGAATTCGAACAACGTGTTAATCTGTCTGTTTGTTTTATTTGTGTATATACGTATGTATGAATTGTCACACGGACCCCACGGAAGACCAGCTCCCCTTGATGGGCGAGCTGAATGTGGGTTATCCGCCGTATTTTAAATTGTATATGTTTTTTAATACGGAAATAAATTCAATCATTCAATGTCTATATAGAAGGACACGTTTCAATAATATAATCTTGTAACTCATTTCGTGTAACAATAACCTGTGGTTCTCGTCACTGCGTGAAAATACGGACGAAATGCATTGGAGGCCTAATAAGTTGATCAAAGCTCAGTTTTTGGTTCCCCTTTATTTTTTTTTCTACACGGTGTTTTCTCTGTCTAGGTTTCTGCATAAACGATGAAATAGTGCTCCGTCGGTCAACCGCAACGCATGCGAGCACAAAGCTGACTGCGTTCCACATTCTGCCGCAGATGCGTTGCCTTGGTAAACAAGAAAATCCTTTTTGGATAAACTTCGAGAGCAACTTCTGCCAGTTAGGGTGGCTCGGAGACCCCTATCCATTTTTCACGTGGAAAGATACACTTGTGTTTGAAATAAACTACGTTGGAGTTGTGCCAAATGTATACAATGTCATAACCTTTTAGTTTGACTTTAATTGCTAGAAACACCCTTCGTCCTGATGTATACACACACTTAAAGGGGTACTATTATGAAAATACAAGTTGATCTATATTAATGTACCATTATCAATACCGTTTTCACTGAAAGAGAGTCCAAATGTGTTTCATATATTTTATCATATTTTTTCTTCATTTTTTATGTTGGCTTAGTTGGGAACGCCCCTAAAAATTTCTTTCAAATGTCAATCATGTTGTGACATCACAAGAGTCAAGTTTGTTCACCTTTCTAAATCATGTTTCAGAGCTGGTTCTGTAAATAACAAAAGGAAATAAGTAGATCAATGCAGGGATTTCAATTCAGGTGATTGCCCATGAAAGAGAATTGGAAACATTGAATTGAAAACAAATTATTACAACAAAAAGGTCCAAAGAAATGAAATTTGTCCCCTGATGATATTAAACGAAGTTAATTGCTCATTGCATATATTTAAGAAGAAGTTAAAGTCATATCTTCTAATGTATTAATATAGCCTGATCAATAAATGTAAGGCTACTTAATTCTTTCAATGTTGTTTTTATTGTATCTTATCATTATCAATACGTATTGTCAGATTTTAAAACTGTCATATCCCTATAGCGTCTCGTATTTTTGATTTAGGCCTGTTCATCCTTTTGGGAAATTTCGGGTGTACTTATTTTCCCATCTAAACTAGTTGGACCAACAATCTACATGCTGTGTTTTTAGTTGGTACTTCTTCCCTTTCCATTTCATGAATTCGTTCATTGTACTATGTACATCAATTCTATGTGTTTTACTCTGTGATTTGTAATTCATATTTATCAAAAAGCTTAATGCTAACAGTGCGTCAGCAAACATATTCTTTGAACAAAATGTCCCCTATTTATCGACCAAAAATATTGAAAAAAGGCAAAAACGAGAGGGAATTAGGCGATATATATATGACTCACTTTGTAACATATATTGGTAAGTATATATGGTCTTAGATGTCAGGAGATCGCATTTGAGAAAATTGGATTTTCATTTTTTTTCGAAACAAATCGACACATGTGCCTTTCAAAATCCTGGAACCGCCCCTGGCATAGATAATAATATTCTACGCCAACAACACATTCATTAGATTTTCCACTAGTTAAGAAATAATTCAATGAAATCCTTTTGCTATCTGAAAAAAATTGAAATAAATATTTAAACAAATCACAATCTTTAAAACGCACGTGCAAGGTTTGGCGGCACCTCACCTCAAATACCCATTTTGTAGTAGTATTGTATTGTATTGTACTTTATTTCCAATCAGTCAAAAGACATATAACATATAACATAATACGAAATCAAAATACATTTGGGAAATTTACATGTGTAAAAATAATTTGCAAACCAATAGGATTGGCTGGATTGCCCTTTCAGAAGAATTAAAGTTGGACTACCTATATAATACAGTAACAAACTATAATAATGATGAGAAAAAAACTCTTTACAACTGTAACAAGTTAGGAAAATCCGTTGTAAAGTTTTGAATGTTCATATACCATGTACATATTCTGAATCATATCAAAATCCCTGGTGCTGATCAGGAACCGTCTGATCGGCAACGTTGACGAAATTTGTGACGTATGTCATGTAAAAAAAAAAAAAAGCCTTTCATATCGTGTAGAAAATTTCTTCTTCTTTTCGAAAGTTAATAGAATGTTGATTTTCGTTGGGGAATACATCTTTACCAATTCTGCCCTCGTATTCTAGATTCTACAGTCATCGATATTTGTTTTTCTTTCTTTTTTTATTTTTAGAATTTTATGAAAGTGAATTGAGGGTTGTCTCCTCAGTCCGTCATTTATTCTGTCAAAGTTGCTGACCTCGCAATTTCTTGACACAAAAATACGATACAATACAAAAAAAAACATGTACTGTACTACAGGGTGAGTAAAAAAAAAATGTCCTCCAACTTTGATGCCGTCCTGTTGAAAACATAAAATTATGATCCAAAATTTGATGGTATATCCTGACAGAATATTCTACAAAAAATAGTTTGGTACCACTTTTATTGGTATTGTTGCACGCATGACCGCACACGAGACAACTTTGGTAAAGGTATAAAATCTTACTTGCGCCAAGTGGCTGAGTGAAGTTGAAAACTATGAAAATAACGTGTGTCCCTTGGACAGACAGAAGCACGTTCAAACACACACGTACATGCACACACACGAAAACACATGCAGAAAATCACCTAATACACACCTTGACAGAAACATAATCCACACACACACACACACACACACACACACACACACACACACACACACACACACACACAATCAAACAAACGGGGGCAAAAATCTAAGTGGTAAGACCTTATCGACAATCTTACTACCTATTCAGTTTTCTTTCGTAACCAGAGAAAGTCTCACAAATCCCTCTAAGCATAGACACACAAACACGTACACACACACACATACACACAAAGATACACCCAAACCACGCACATACGCACACACGCGCACACACACACACACCCATACTTGTACAACAGTACTCTGTAACATCTGTGAATAAGAACATGAAGAACGTATCTCTTAAAGCTTATGTGATTTTTTTAAAGATCAAACATTTAAAAATAGTTTCTTTTTAAAGCCCAAGTATAGTTTTGGTAAAAGCGAATATTTTTATCGCCAAATTTTGTCTTCAAATCTACTTAAAAAGAAACATGATATCATGAACATGTTGTACAAAAGATTGTACGAAAAATTAACAAGTTTTGGAAAAGTTATAACCTAAAGTGTGGAAAATATTTTAGCGTCGTAGCCCCCGACGCGAATTCAATATTTTCTTTCTTGATAAAGGACAGCTTCTCATGAACAGAATTGGATAAAAATTTCAGAATTTATTCTTTATGTATTCCTTTTTAGCATGCTTTAATAAAATCTTGGAAATAATTTTCTATATGCCCGATAAGAAGCAAAATATTGTTATAACCAAGAGAGGGCGCTAAATACGATTTAACGGTCAAATTCAAATTTTCAAAAGAATTCGCTCGTAGAAAAATATGCTATGATCTTGAAATGTGTATACAAACTATATGTCATGGTATATATCCCCAAAATTCACATTTCTTTAATCTTTACCAAAACTATACACGGGCTTTAAGTGCCGCCACTCTTATTCTTAGCTCAATCCTTCACCTGTCTCCTGTTCCCACTGGACGATACACAGTTGTGCATGATGGATCCATGTTGGATGGAGCATTCCCTCCATCTTCCCAAGGCTCAAAAGCATCTTCCTCCATACCCTGTTGTAGCTCGATCTGATATGTCTGCAGATCGATTGGTGAATACCGGAGACTTCCCCACAAGAAATAAATTTGGCCAGAGACCTTTGCGACGAAACACAAAATTATGTTTATTTCTTGATTTCTGTGTATGAATTGTGGGCGTATGTGGGCGTCTTTGTGTGCATTTTGTGGGTCTGTTTGCTTGTGGTTTACTTTGAGTGTGTGTGTATGTGTGTGTGCGTGTGCTCGTGTGGATGTGTGTGTGTGTGTGTGTGTGTGTGTGTGTGTGCGCTATTGCAAATGCTTGTTTGAGCTTGCCATTATCTGTCCAACTGCCGCACGACCAAAGGCTGTTTTTGTCTTCACCCAGCCACTTGGCGCAAGTGACATTTTGATCCTCAAGAACAATCGTCTCTTGTTCAGTCGTGCATGCAATAATGTACATAAAAATGATACCAAAATGTTCTTTGGAAAGTACTCTTTCAGGAAATACCATCAACTTTAGGATAATAATTTTAGATTCCGAACAGGAGAGCTTCAAAGTTGGAGGACATTTTTTTTTACTCACCCTGTATATAAAACATGGCAAACATGGCGGATCCAGCCTATGCTCGAACCGAACATAGCAGGTTTATCTTTTAGGGGCTGGCTTTTTGTGAGCGCAGAGGGTGGCCCCTGATACTTTTGTACTTGACGATACTTTATCCACCTATGTAAAAACTTAGGAGAGAAAATACAGGGTGTCATGTTATTATTAAAGTAAAAATGCCTTCTTCAATATTGACATTGTCATTGGTACATTATTTGGAAATGGTCTGAGTTCTTAAGTATATCAGCGGCAGGGATCGTGATTTCAGTAAAAATTTGGAAAATGTGTAATTTTCCAACGGATTGTCCGATTTTTGTTCAAGTTTAAACTTTTTTTAATTAGATTTTACCTAATCCACTGACAGCACAGTAATCGCAGGAGTTTGTTTCATTTTATTTCAAGTTTTGATAACTCAAAGAAATATTTGATTTTAGAAAGTGACTTTTCATTATAAGATCACCAGAGGCCATAAAATGTCCCAGTCCATTAGGATGTACTTAAGCCAAGAAATATGGATAAACCTGCACGTAAAATCACGCTAATGGGAATCAAGGATCTACTTGTTAAACCAGTTTATGAGTGGGACCTGACCATTTATAGGCACGTTCATGCCCTTAAAATCCCCCATGAAATGGGGGGGGGGGGGGGGAGTTGATAGGAAGAGAGGGTGAGAAAGAAATAGAGAGGGGAGGGGGAGAGGGGAAGGATAGAAGAATGGCGAAGGATGGAGAACGAGAGAGAGAGGAGAGAGAGAGAGCGAGAGAGAGAGAGGGAGAGAGAGAGCAATAAGAGGGAGGAGCATGGATAGAGCGGGAGGGGAGAAAGGCCT
>BQKZ01008754.1:12398-25398 GCA_036244855.1 Temnopleurus reevesii
GGGGGGGGGTCAACTAATTTCCCCCTTGGGCTGCCAAGTTAAAAGAAAAGCATTAACGTATGCTTAAAATCAACAGCTGGCAACCGTAAGAATAAAAAGAAAATAAGTTTGCGGATGTGTAAAGGAGGCTTCTTCAAAAGTTTGCTTTGCACTAGATTTGATTTTGTTGTTGAAAATTAATCGTATCTTTAATGGTACATGTTTGGCCATAGACTTACGATATATTCATCGTAAATAAGTACTATGCTCGCAGCAGACACGATTTCATTACATGATTAATGTACAAAACGGATCAACACAACAATGAAGGAAAAAATCAATTTACGTGCCGTGGTGTCATTTTGTCTCACTATATGGAGGTTTCGATTTCACTCGTCACAGTCACAGTCGACCGGAAGTAGTACGTCATTGTGTTACGCTTCTTCTTACTGTTACATGCGCAACTACATGTGACGTAACAATACGCAGACGCAAAAAACTATGACGTACTACTTCCGGTCGACGTGCCCTTCGTCACAGTTGACTGAAATCGAAAACACCGTCATTTTTAATTTTAACATTGTTCAACGCAGAAAATAAGACTTTTCACGTGATTCATCTGGGCTGCGACTATTCAAATCTCAATTATACGACCGATGAGGAAGATCAGTGCCAAGATAGAAGTTATCCCGGGTCCAAGCTTATCACCCTGATTCAGCCTGCAAAGATGGATATAGATCGCCTCTTAGGTGTGTTCAGTCCCGACACGACGACGTGGCTTGGTGCTGATCGATCAGACAACTCATGCAGGTTAGTATACTATAATACGGAGGTTTAGGGCACGTCGACCGGAAGTATTACGTCACAGTTTAGCATGTCTACTCACTGTTACGTCACTGGTAGTTGCGCAGGAACAAATGAGAAGACGCGTAAAATTATGACATACTTCTTTCGGTCGACTGTGACCGTGACGAATGGAATCGAAGCTTCCATATTATGGGCATCCTTCTCTGCGCACAGATGCTCATCTGCGCGCTATTTATGACAACATACACGATGTTACGCACGCAGAGAAGGATGTCAAATCTTGTGGTGTGCAAAATGAGAGGGGTATAAATTTCATTAAAAAAAAGGATATTGTTCTTGGTCAGATTCTGCCGAGATATTTCTCGTACCTTAAATCCTCTTTAGAATTAATATTTGTGATAACATCAGATTAAATTTGAATATAGAGAGTTTTTCAATATGCACTATATAAATTTATGTTATAATTACCATTATGATGACTTCATGTCTTTTTTTTTAAAGCTGAAACTTCAGGCGCGCAAACATTGCACCTCCCATATGTGTTTTTTTCATTTGTTCATTCACTTTTGATAATGTACACTCATTTATACGGTGTATATACACGTGAAATTACATTTGCGATTCATAATTCAGATTCTAAACGATATTTTAAAGCGCTATATCCTCCCGACCGAAAGAGGGCGCGACCCCGAGAATTCACGGGCAACGAAAACATTCTGGCCTTCTGTATACGAAGATATGATCACGCCATCTACCGGTCGTACTCGTATACCACTGGGGCAGAGCAAATTATGAAACGGTTCAGAATCTGAAATATGTTCATAATGGAAGGTCGGTCTGCAGTGCACCTGGTCATTAAACATTTATAAGTTCCTCCTGATTGGCTAAGCAAGTTGAAGAGAGGTGTGGTTTAAGGCTGGGCCTAGTTCAGAAAAATCATGTTTTGATTAAAAAGCAGAACTTGAAATAGCAAATCGGAACAAAAAAATCAGAAAGTTATGAAAATTTCAATGATATCATTCAATAGTGGTTATTGTTCTATTCTTTATTGTTATTCTTATTATCATTATCATAATTATTAACATTATTATTATTATTATTATTATTATTATTATTATTATTATTGTTGTTGTTGTTATTATTATAGGTTATCCCGGCCAATTTTACACACCTTTTATCTATTTTCCGAAGCTATCGGTCATTTGAAACTATTTATACTCACTGATAAATATTTATGATAATTCAAATTCGTCAACCACCACCAAGATCTAATTTTGATGCATAATGTATTGTAAAATGTCCATCCAATTTCATTTATATGCAAAATAATTTAACTTCTTTTCATTTTATTTCTTTTATAGGAAATGATAATCGTCAATATTCACACAAATTTGCAAACTATAGTCTACACGTTTTAAAATACGTGCATAGGGATTTTGAAGTTTTTAAATCCATATTAGAATAGATGGCGGAAAGGGCTGAGTGAAACGCTTTGTGCAAGCAATTTCATTTTCAATAAAACAATTTAGTAGTTTGCCTCAACTCAATCTTATTTGATTTTTATCATGTTTCCATCATCTTGCAATGTAAAATTCTTATCATTTTATAAAGTTCATAAAAAAATGTCCGATCTTTCAAAGTTCTAATTCTATTCATATGTACACGTTTACAGTTTGATGTAAATACAGGCATTTAGACTTTTGCCAACGCTCCTGTTGGCCATAAAATATTGATATTTATTCATTATAAGTATGTTGAATACGGGGAAGGAGGCTTTGTAGCGCCAGCCCTACCCCCCAGCGGGCAAATGGGGCAAAAAAAAACTTATATTACCTTACCTATTGGTAATTGGAACCGGGTGGCCCGTGTATCATGTGTGTGGGAATATAGGAATTTAGAAATCAACGGGCTAAGAGGCGCAAATTATTATAGGGCGACAAATTATGTTACCCCCCCCCCCCCCCCGAGAACATATACCCTTTACTTACCAGCTCTTGTTATGGCACATATTTACTGTAAGAGGGGGCGTCAAGATGTAAGAAAATTCCCGACGACAGATTTTGATTAATTATCTTCTATATACTCGGCATCAACCAAAATATTCTACTTAAATCAGTCCGTTTGTTATGATAACTTTCCGTAATGTACAAATTCTTGAAAAGTGATTAAATTGCAGAAATGATGTATATTTGCGTAAAATATAAAGAGCGATTCCAGTTTTTTCGATGAAATATTTTGCGCGCAACCTGGGTAAGCATATGGAGCCTGATGACTTTTTCATTAGCATTTTTAGCAAAATTTTCGAATGGAGCACAGAATTTTATTTGAGACTTTCCTATTGTTTTAGGGGTTTTCTTTTGCATGTCACCTCTCCAGGGCGCAACATTGAACTGGTTTGTTCGATATCATTCATTTTTTATTCATTGCCTAAAAAAATGGTGGGTGGGAGAGGGTAGCAAGTTGAGCCTACATAGGGTAACATGGGTTAATGTGGCGCCAATACCGATATGTCCCCCCCAAAAAATGACAACGGGGCTCTCAGGATTAATAACTTTTGAAAATGAATATGAAAATAGATGCGGTTTGGCATGTCAAATATATAACTATTCATCTATATTTGGTAAAAATTTCATGAGATTTGCTTGAGTGGTTACAAAGAGATTAAGCTTTTTGTATCGGATATCATAATTCCGTTCTGCACAAGTTTGTGAGGATAGAGACGTGCACAATGGTTTCAATTCAATTCAATTCAGGTTTATTAAAATCATATTCATCAAAGTACAAAATAAAAGTCCGAGGACTAATAACATTTTGTTTACAAGCAAGACATAAAATAATCAAATCAAAATCTTACATAGATGCGAATTTTACGCTAAAATTACTGGAAATGAAAAGTAATATGTACATTAAAAAGAGGACAGTCCTACAAATTCTTACAAGAATAAAAAAAAAGACATGAAATTAAAATTATTGCTATGAAAAAGTATGAGGAGTAATGGTGTAAAAAGACCGGAATTGCATTTCGATTGCACAAGAAAATTCAAATTTGAATATATTATAAAACAGCAGGATACAGTAGATAAAATATGGAATAAAATTGAGTTGCATATACAAAAGCCAGGGCTTAATTACTAACAAAATATATATATATATATATATATATATATATATATATATATAAAACGATGAAGCGACGCGTTCCGTTGAATAATATCAAAATGAAATGAGTAAAGTTTAGAACGCAAGTGAAGACATAGTCCTCTAATAATGGGGTATAACCCTCAAATAAGAAAGAAAGTCTCGCTACTCTTCAGGTACCATGACACGAGACGAATAAAGTTAGAAAAATCCGTTTCGTAACACGTCTGTTCTAAACTTTACTCATTTCATTTTGATATATATATATATATATATATATACGCCCGAATTTGTGATGAGAGGATTAAAATGTATAAATGAAAAGAATTTGCCATGAAATTTATTTATTAATTTATTTGAAATGGTATCCCGGGAATGGTAATGATATAAAATACCAATGATTGTACAGATAACTGAAATGCTAAAATATTGATTGAAATAGGCAAGAAGCGGAATATAAAGATACGAATTAAAATTGCATGAACAGCTTTAATCAGATAGAAAACGTGTTTACGTTTGAATGATTATAGTGAATTAAGAATTCGTACAAGACTGGGTATGGTTGAGCTTTGATATCGTTTTGTTCTTGTCTTAGGGATATCAAGGCGTGAAGCATTTATTTAAACTTAATTCCTACGACTCATTGCTCAAAAGGAATGTTACTGCTTTGGGGTTTAAAAGATAAAAGATAAAAGAAACTTGTGCAGAACGGAATTATGACATCCGCTACAAAAAGCTTCATTTCTTTGTAAGCACTGAAACAAATCCCCTGCAATTTCCACCAGATATAGGTGAATAGGTATATGTTTGTCATGCCAAACCGCATTTATTTTCATATTCATTTTCAAAAGTTATTAATCCTGAAAGCCCCGTTGTCATTTTTTTTGGGACATATGGTATAATAGCGGCTGCCCAGCTTCGCGCCCGCTGAATCGGCATATGGATTATGAGGAAAAATAAACGATTTGGAAAGTTTAAGAGAGAAATATCCTATGAAATTATATTATTTCAGGTTAATCAATTTCCGTATTTCGATCCAAACTTAAGATAGAACCACACTATCTACAAAACATTCTAAATAAGATGTACTTATTTAAAACATGGCTGCCGTTTGACGAATTCTAATGACCGACGGGAGCGGGAAATATAAGCGCGCGATTAATAATGATAACGTCTGATAACGATATCGTCTACTATGATTGACCCGAACGTTATTATTACTATTACTATTATCATTATTATTATTATTATTATTATTATTACCATAATCATCATTAGTATTATGATTATTTAGTAGTAGTAGTAGTAGACAAAGTAGTAGTAGAAGTAGTTGTAATAATAATAGTATAGTAGTAGCAGTAGAAGTAGTATTTGTAGTAGTATTAGTATTAATAATATCAGTATTATTATCATCAAAATCATCATTATTATTATTATTATTATCATCATCATTATTATTATTGTTATAATTATTATGATTATTATTATCATTTGTAGCAGTAGAAGTAGTAGTAGCAGTAATAATATTATTAATGTCGTTATCATTATTATTGTCATTATTATTATTATTATCATTATTATTACTATTATTATTATTATTATTATTATTATTATTATTATTATTATTATTATTATCACTATTATTATCATCATCATTATCATTATTAGTAGTAGTAGTAGTATATCATGATTATTATCACCATCATTGTTAAATGGTTATTTATTTTGTCATTCTTGTACAGGTGCAAAGTGAGTGAGTGCAATGGCTCTACCCGTATCGGTGCCCCCTCCCTGGTGATCATGCTTGCACTTATTCTCTCATCTCTTCAAGTCTTCCAGGCCGAATTCATCTAACCAGTCGCCTTCTGCACACTAAGAAAAAATGTGCAAATTTGCACCTTTAAGCGTACTGCGATCTTCAAGATACCATTTGCATTTACGCAATGACCAAATCCATCTAGCAATTCCTTTTATTTCACCAATACAAAAGCGGCTGAACGCTCATTTAGTGGAACACTCTACCTCAACATGTNCTTGTCATTCTTGTACAGGTGCAAAGTGAGTGAGTGCAATGGCTCTACCCGTATCGGTGCCCCCTCCCTGGTGATCATGCTTGCACTTATTCTCTCATCTCTTCAAGTCTTCCAGGCCGAATTCATCTAACCAGTCGCCTTCTGCACACTAAGAAAAAATGTGCAAATTTGCACCTTTAAGCGTACTGCGATCTTCAAGATACCATTTGCATTTACGCAATGACCAAATCCATCTAGCAATTCCTTTTATTTCACCAATACAAAAGCGGCTGAACGCTCATTTAGTGGAACACTCTACCTCAACATGTTCGCCTCTGTAATAAGGAAGAAACTTTCAAAAAGACACTAAAAACTAAACTCTTTCCTTCTGTATTTTGATAGTTATTGATAGTTTGTTGAATGATTAGGAATTTAATGCTTTTGTAATAGCGCTCTGATCAGTAGTTCTGTAAGAGCGCTTTATAAGATCATTATTGTTATTATAGCAAAACACTGTTGCATTATTGCAGATTTTTCATAAAGGTATTGTGTATACTGGTAATCAAAATGGCCTACCAAACTGATGATATGCTGTTGATGATAGTCATGTAGGCTTAAACGTATATCAATGAATGCGATATCCAAATAATTATATAATAATAATAATAATAATAATAATAATAATATGTCTTATTTACCCAGGGTAGCCACATTCAGCCGTAAGCTAGCTGCTCTTCTAGCGGGCCCTGCATAACATAAAGTTATTATTACCCTTCTCCTTTCTTAAATGCCGGGCGCCTGGCAAGAAGGCAGATGGTCTCATTTTTATAAGTCTTTGGTATGACTCGGCCGGGGATCGAACCCACAACCTTCCGTTCATGGGGCAGACGCGCTACCACTGAGCCACACATGACCGGTTCTCAATTCAATTCAATTCAAAATAACATTTTGTTTCTCCTTCAAAGACAAATAATCATGTTTGATCAAATTCCATCCGAAGAATAAAGTTGCATTTGACAATATAGTTCTGATACCAGAGTGGTGTTTACCATATATTGTTCGTAAAAAAAGTAAGACTGGAGTATGTTATTGAGTATTGTATTCAATAAATTATAAATCATTCAGCAGAAGATCTGATCACAACCATTCTTATGTACTGATTATTCTATCACTTGATTACGATTGTAAATCACTAGTTTAAGCATCACTAATTTCTTTTTGGTGTTGAAGGAGAAACAAAATGTTATTTTGAATTGAATTGAATGAAATTGAAAAATAAATGATGAAACCCTATACAGGGGTATGTCAAACTTGTTCAGATGCACGGTATAATAATAATAATAATAGATGCAATTTATATAGCGCATGTATCCACTCTGCTGAGTGCTCAAGGCGCTTTGCATTATCATTACCCTGGCTTTAGCCCGGCAGCCATCCGCTGCGCACTTGGCATTTCAAGGAATAAATATTCCTGCCAGGTACCCATTCACCTCACCTGGGTTGAGGCAGCACAATGTGGATGAATTTCTTGCTGAAGGAAATTGACGCCATGGGTAGGATTCGAACCTACGACCCTCTAGTTGAAAGGCGAGAGTCACAACCACTACAGCACAACGCCTCCACATGGTAGTGCTAAATAGTGTCAATTCTAAATTGGAGGTGCCATAGTGTAGTGGTTCTGACTCTCGCCTTTCAACCAGATGGTCGTAGGTTCAAATCCCACCCATGGCGTTAATTTCCTTCAGCAAGAAATTCATTAGCATTGTGCTGCACTCAACCCAGGTGAGGTGAATGGGTACCTGGCAGGAATATTCATTCCTTGTAATGCCATGTGCGCTGGTGTATGCCGGGCTAAAGCCAGGGTAATAATAATGCAAAGCGCCTTGAGCACTCTGCAGAGTGGATACGTGCCCTAAATAAATTGCATCTACTATTAGTAATATCATTATTATGTAAAAGAAGACTTATGCAACAATAGGAAGTCATCACATTACAATGTGACTCAACTACTGAAGCATTATATTTTCATTCATATATTTTATTCAGAAATATAATAATCACTTATCACGTATATATGTTTACCACAAACTCTTATAAGAAATTGAGGATAAAGTAGCATTGTTTTTTGCATTTTAATAATCCAATTGCACACAAGTCATTGTAAGAAAAACATAAATCATTTTATAATCTCTTGCATTATAATCTTCTATATAATTCATTTCACAACATATATTTACATATCACTGTATTATAAAACATATTTGTTTTGCATAAGAATACATGAAATAAGTTAATGGCAACTCATGATATTGCACAATGTAACTATATGATACTCAGGCGCGCACCGTGGGGGAGTGGGGGGGACTTTGGGGGCACCAAAATTTGATGATCGTAGGGGGCGCCAAAATGTTGAAAGGGGGCGCCAAATCGCTGATAGGGGCGCCAAATTATAGGCGATGACTTTTTTTTTTTGCTTGTCAGCTCAGTCTGAGTGTGCGCCTGATAATATAAATGAGATATGCTTGAGAAACAAAGGAGCTAGGCCTTTTCAGTTCTAAATAACCTAATTATTATCTATATGAGAGTTTTAAGCCGTGCAACATGGCGGCTGCAATTTCACGCATGCGCAAAGCAGTGATCAGCCTCCTGGTACTTCTACAATAATACCGGTAAGTCAAAGGCTAATGTAAAGATAATAATAATTATATTGGATGGCTTTATTTCATGAAATACCTGGAAAATTGCACTCGTTAGGGCCAATATTACCCTAACTCGTGCAATATTCCCTGGTATTCCATTCATTGCCATCCAATATTATATAATTATTACATATATTCAGATAATGTGTACATATGAAAAAATAAAATATCTTCACTTTTCCCTAAACAGTAGTTCATATTGCCTTATAAACACACTTCTAAATCCAGTAATACTTTGTTTTGAATTATACGAAATATGCATGAAAATCAAATCAAATCAAACTCCTATGTAATGACAATTACCATTTAGCATTTTATAGTATATTCCCAATATTTAACATCATTTACATATCAATGTTGCACCTTTAAGAGCACTTTTTTAAAACCAAGATATAGTTCTTGAATGTCATATTGCACATAGTCATTATTGCACACTGAATAACCATTTGTACATATATCATCTAAAATAAATACTATTTTGCCATTCAGAACAGAAAGTCTAACCCTTAAATAACATAGCTCATAGTTTTAAACAGTTGTAACACTTGGAATTTTCTATGAAAAATGTTTTTGTCACATGTTTGTATTTCATTACGGGGATCATTCTCTATTATATGTAACCTGGGGCCTGTAACATAAAGAGTTACAATCAATTTTGCAATTAATTGTATCTTTTTGGTACATGTTGTGCCATAGACTTGCAATTAATATTTACCGTAAGTTTAATTGCATCTTTTATGTTACGAGCCCTAGAAAAGGTTGATTTAGATATATGCACGGTATTTTGGGGTAGAAAAAATGGCATTCCATCCAATTTTGCACAATGTTCATGCAGAGTAGTAATTGAATTATAAATGGGCTTGTGTGGTTTTTCAACATATGTCATCACATCTGGACCCCTTGGAAGAACAGAGGTATTTATTTTAATTCTTCTGAAAGGGCAATCCAGCCAATCTTATTAATTGCAAGTTATATTTTCACATGTAAATTTGTCAAATGTATCCTGATTTTGTATTATGTTATATGTCTTTTTACTGATTGGAAATAAAGTACCGTACCATACCATAACGGATCAGCAGGTTTAAAATTTTATATTACATGTGTTGAACTCTATGAGGGTGTTGCTAGAAAGTTGCGATTAATAGCAAGTTGTGGTTCATTGGTATGCGGGGCTAAAAATCATGGTTTCTTGCATGTTTTGTTAGAAGCACAGAGGCCATGAACAAATGAAAATGTGTGTTTCAATTTGCAACTGATTTTCAGGTGAGTTTGCAATCAATTGCAAATTCCCAGAAACATTTCTATGCCAGGTATAATTGAGTCAAATGTCATCACACACATATAAATAACTCCACGTTAATCTATCCAAGGAGACTGCTTATCATACATGTCAAATTCATTTTCATGTGGATCAAAAGGAAACAAATCAAAAGACAAATTGGAGAAGAATATCAGTATTTCTCTCACTGATTTCTTTATAATGAATACCAAGCTGTGCTCACATCTGATTCTCTTAAGTTAGAGTTTCATCAGATAAAAGTTTCAACAATGAAAGGATCCAATTGTGCCAAAATCTGTTAAGAATTTTCAACTGATCATGGAATTACATATCTCATCAGTAAGCTTTTCTATCTACAACATCACTGTGAATCTGGCGGAACTTCAGCTGTCCCTACGACCAGTTTTTGGATCTTCTTTGTCATCCCATTGTTCCTAGATGAAGATTGAGCACTGATTAACAATAATTCATTTTCATCACAGCTGGGGCCTGTTGCATTAAAAAAATTCCCATAGAAAACTCTGACAAAAACATAAATTCTGGCAAAGAGCAATTTTTCCATAGACTTTTAAACAGGGAAAACTCTGACATAAGGTTTTACATGGTGAACGGTTTTTTGCAACGGGCTCCTGGTGGAAATTTTCACTAATGAAATGTGTATTAACTTGCCTTAGGTTAAGCATTTTTGTCTACAAAAGTGAATTTGGTGCAGATCCGTTTGCTTCAGCCATCCCTCCTGCTGTTTTCCCCTTCTAATATCTGCCCTTCCTCTTGTGCTGGAAAGAGACTGTGCATTGGTTGCAAATAATTAATTTTCATCATAACTGGAGGAACACAGTCAACCCATTGCATAATAAAATCTTTCTTTGACAAGCAGTTCTATCTACAAAAGTGAATCTGGTGCTGATCCATTTGCTTCAGCCGTCCCTCTGACTGCTTTCCATTTCTAATATTAGCCATTCCCTTTGTACTGGCAAGAGATCAAGTATTGATTGAACATAATTCATTTTAATCACAACTGGAGGAGCACATTCAACCCATTGCATAATAAAATCGTTCTTTGACAAGCATTTCTATCTACAAAAGTGAATCTGGTGCTGATCCGTTTGCTTCAGCCGTTCATCCGACTTTTTCCATTTCTTATATCCGCCATACCCTTTGCACCGACAAGAGAATGCAAATAATTACATTTTCATCATAAATGGAGGAGCACATTCAACCCATTACATGATAAAATCTTTCTTTGACTAGTATTTATATCTACAAAAGTGAGTCTGGTGCTGATCCGTTTGCTTCAGCCGTTCCTCCTACTGTTTTCCCGTTCTAATATCGGCCCTTCCTTTTGTGCTGGAAAGAGACTTCGCATTGATTGCAAATAATTAATTTTCATCATAACTGAAGGAATACAGTCAACCCATTGCATACAAAATCTTTCTTTGACAAGCAGTTGTATCTACAAAAGTGAATCTGGTGCTGATCCGTTTGCTTCAGCCGTTCCTCCTACTATTTTCCCGTTCTTATCAGTAGTCCCATTGCCGTCTGTATGACTCACGTCTTGGAGCTCAAGATTCTCGGTGGCCGTGGTATCGTTGTCTCCGTAGGCTGGGTTAGAATGAGATGGAGAGTCTTGGATTGCATCAACTAAGGCTTGGCCATCTTCAACACCATCAGTCCGCTCTGGGATGACAAAGAGAAGAATGGAGAAGAAAAGAGATTCATTCATTTTGTCTTCAATGGACCCAAGCAAGTAACAAATAAATGCTACTTCAGCAAGAAATTCATCCACATTGTGCTGCACTCAACCCAGGTGAGGTGAATGGGTACCTGATAGGAATATTTATTCCTCGACATGCCACGTGCGCCGCGGATGGCTGCTGGGCTAAAGCCAGGGTAATAATAATGTAAAGCGCCTTGAGCACTCAGCAGAGTGGATACGTGCGCTATATAAATTGCATCTATTATAGAGTGCCCGCAGTTGCTGTGAAAAAAAAAGAATGGGGAACGATGCGGAATGAGATTTCTGGATCGCATCCACTAAGGCTGGGTCATCCTCCACACCATCAGTGCGCTATGAGATGACAGATTATCTCTAAAGTGCTAAAACAGACATCACCATAGTGCTTACAATTTAACAGTTAGAACAAAAATGAAAATAATTAGATAACTGGGGGAAAAGGTGAATTGAATTTGAATTGAATTAATTTATTTCCTTTTTCATATACATAATCAATGCAAAATAACATCACAAGTAAAACAAAATAAAGGAGGCGAGTACCCTGAAAGCACAGCTTGTGTTGGGATCGCCTTTACAACAAAACAAGTAAAACAAAAGGTAAATCTTAAGATGTCTTTTGGGCGTGGCAGAGTTTGAAATTCTCTGTATGCAAATGGAATACTGTTCCAGATTTTTGAAGCAGCTACTGAGAAGCGCTTTTCACCCGTTTTCAGTTTACATTTCGGTTGCGAGATGTCGTTTTGTCTTCAATGACCACAAGTACGTAAAAGAATACACGCTACTGCTGTGCTATTGACTTCCAACAGTTGATGTGGAAAAAAATCACACTCAGAACGATGCAGAATGAGATTCCTGGATCGCATCCACTACGGCTGGGTCATCCTCCACACCATCTCTAGTAGGACAGCATCCTTACCATCATCTCCATTTATGGCACATCTATATCTTTAAATTATATTCTATTTAAAGCGATAGACCAGTTTTGGGAGGAGGGCGCTTCAGATATTTAACTAGTTTGCGAGCTGCAGTAAAATTATTACCATAATGCAGTTTTTCAATAGTAAATTAGAGCATGTTCATAGTTTGTTTGAATGTAATCGACCTAGAAATGGCTTAATTAGCGCAAAATAAAAAATCATGCTGCGGGTGTTCTTCCTTACACAACATACTCCACGTACAACATGAACGCAAACTCACACACCGCAGACAATACCACCGATCGCACCGCCCATTTCAGGCCGACGCTCCCCCGTGCAAAAGCACTTAGCACACCATAGGAATAATGGCTGATTGACGTGTTCGACGTAAAATACACAGAATACAAGCAAAAATGTACTCCTAATATCCTACA
>BQKZ01008755.1:36067-47980 GCA_036244855.1 Temnopleurus reevesii
GTACAAATTCGTCTTGGAGCCTTGATTGAGAAGAGAAGGCGAGAAAGCAACTTGTACAAACTCGCCTTGGCGTCTTGTGAAGAGAAGGTAAAATGGCAACTTGTATTAACTCGCCTTGGTGCGTTGTATCGGTCGAAAAGGTGAGAGGGCGACTTGTACTAACTCGCCTTGGCGCCTTTTTAAGAAGAGAAAGCGAGAAGGCAACTTGTACTTTCTTGCCGTGGTGCCTTGTTTCAATCGAAAGGCGAGAGGGCGACACGTACGAACTCTCCTTCGCGTTGCACGTACAAGCTTCCGTCTGGTAAACCCTACCGATATCCACTCAATGTAAATCAAATAATTGGAAGCGTAGGCGGTTGGATGTCCCTTCTACTACATAAATGTGTGTGTCATTGCAAGACACTATGAGCAGAAGGAACAAACGGTTGGGACAAAGTAAACAGCTTCATTCAAGCATTCACCATAGCTTCGTGATAAAAAAGAGAGTCCCAGGTGCGACTCTTATTCAATATTTTTCCACAGAATACGAAGAGTGACCATTTCTTTTGTGTCCATTTAGATATTGTTAATGGATGAATTGAGGTTGTTTATTTTGTCCCAGGCCTTTGTCCCTTCTGCTCATAGTGCTATGACTACGTGATACAATGATGTCATGACGGGTCATAACGAAATGAAATGGAGTCCTTTTATTTTTTTTACACCGTGCTTCACAGCTGGTGGAAGTGGGAGACGATTTTATTTGGTTTGTACACGGGCGTGTCCACGCAGAATTTCACCCGAAGGGATAGCCAATAGTTCGACAAGCCGCCCCCCCCCAAAAAAAAAACAGTATTTACTTTCAAAAGGGGATAGTAATAATAATAATAATAATAATAATAATAATAATATTCAGTTCTTTTATAGCGCATAACACATAGCCATAGCATGTCCCTATGCGCTTACACATCAGATAAAGAAATAACAGAATGGAAAGTGGAGAATATAGATCTGCAGAAGATATGAAGAAAGAAGGAAGATGGGAATCTTAGAAAATCATAAAATCCCCACCTCCCTGAATATATAGATACTAAGAGGGATTTCACTTTGAAAATCAGGGAGAGCGAGGAGAGATAAGCAAAGAATAAAAAGTGATTCACCCCCTCTAAATACTTGATCAGGGAAAAAAAAATGGGGCAACGGTTGGGATTCTCCCCCCCCCCCCCCCCCCCCCCCATCGCCAAGGAACTGCCAAGGTTTTGGTCTTTTCTTTTATCTCTCTTTTTATTGGCTTAATTTTGGTTTGCTTAAGTTTACGATGCTATTAAATGTTCGCTTATTTTTATTCAATTTGGGAGTTGCTCTTTAAAATTCGCCATGCATTCGGGAGCTGTCCGCAATGCGTATTGAGGAGATTAATACACGGGCTACTACGTGCTGCAATTGATGAATAAGTGAAATTATGATAAGCTAATATGAGAGCCCCCATTCTGTCCAGGGTATGGCTACTTAAATATTAAATTCCAATTATACTGATGGATTACGAACTGGTAAAATCATGTACAATAATAAAAACTCGTTATTTATTCCAAAGGATAATTTGCCCATGTCGAGGGAAGATTGAAGGACATTTCAGTGTTTTTATTTTTGGGGTTTGGGGATTTTTCGAGTCGGCAGAAGGGAAAAAGGCTGAGTACAGGTTAAACAACTTCATTCAAGCATTTTACAATAGCTTCATAATCACAAAAGGTAGTCCCAGATGCGACTCTTGTTCAACATTTTCCCACAGAATATAAAGGGTGAACATTTATTTTGTGATCATCCAGCTGTTGATAATATGCGTTATTTATATAGCGCTTTACCAATTCCTATTGAAACTGACCAAAGCGCTTCACACTATAATTACCCGGTCATTGGAAAATAATGGTGGCTACTTGTATAGCGCACAGGTCCACCTTATCGGTGCTCATTGCGCTGAAAGCTTTACACTCACTATTACCCGGCTAGCTAGCAGCCATTACGGCGCATCGCATTACAAAAATACAAGGAATTTCTTCCTGCCGTCCCCATTTACCTCACCTGGGTCAAGTGCAGCACAATATGGATGAATTTCTTGCTGAAGGAAATTGACGCCCTAGGTGGGACTCGAACCTACAACCCTCTGGTTGAAAGGCGAGAGTCAGATCCACTACTGTACACTACGGCGCCTCCGGATTAATAGCAAGTCGCCTGATAGACAGGCACTGCTAAACCAACCACAAGACGGTTGTTTCCTACCGGTACCCAACTAGCACCTGGGTAAGAGTTACTAATAGGCGGGTTTACTAATAGATGCAAATTCTATGCATACCTCTAACACAAAGGTTGTTCGTGACAACCCTAAAGCTTGCCCGAGGCTTGCCCGACATCGCAACAAGTAATGTGTGCAAACTGGATTCCAAGTATTGTAGTCTTCTTGTTAGCAAACGGTTTAAGGAATACCACGTAACTACGTTCAGTGGCAAGAAAAGCACATAAATTTGAATATATAAGTAAACCGCCTATTGGGATAATTTTTTTATCAAAGGAAATTGGTGCCGACGGGAATCGAACCCGGGACCCAGTGATTGAGGTCCAAGGACGTAACCACAAGACCATGATTGAATGGAGGTTAAATGTTGACAATGTCCTAGGCCATCGTCCCTTTTACTCACAGTACGTTCAGTATACCTGCCCCTCTTCCTATACATTCTCAAAACCAACTAGTCAAAATGACAAGCCGAGTAGTCAATTCGCCAGGAGTCAATTGGTGAACTCTTCATTATTTCGTCCTTATTTCCAGTCAGAAATGACTGAAACTCCGTCAAACCCATGCAACAAGAAATAAAGTCTAAATTGATATCTTTCTTAAATTATAATAGTTGGCTGCCAGCCGACTATGTAGTCATTTTAACCACAGTCAAAACTTGTCTTAGCAACCACCTGTCTACAGTGGCCACCTAAACTGACTCCCTAGAAATAAAAATGTGTTCTGTTGAAGTTGTATATAGAGATCATCCGTCTATAGTGGCCACTGTTTTCGGTTTCCATTGGGTGGCCACTATGGACAGGTTTGACCGCAATTTGTGTAACTGCGATTGAATGACTTCGGGTTAAGGCCCCGTTCACATAGGGCCCCGGAAGCAACACGATTTAACACGACTCTGTGTATGGCCCTGGCCACATAGGGCCCCAAGAAGCAACGCGATTCAACACGACTCTTTATTCAGTTCACAGTTAGCTGTGAACTATGTGACCGGGGCTTAAAGCCCAAGTACAGTTTTGGTAAAAGCGAATATTTTCATCACCAGATTTTATCTTCAAACATAATACACAAAAGATTGTGCGAAAAATGAACGAGTTTTGGAAAAGCTATAACCTAAAATGTGCAAATTTTTATAGCGTGANCTCAGTAGAGTGAATTCGTGCGCTATATAAATTGTATCTATTACACGCATGAAACAAGCGCTCGAATACACACATACACACACAGACACACAGACACAGCTTCAAAAGGCGCAAAACTTCGTACTGTGCCTATCCCGAGGCACCTCAACAAAATGAAAATTCACTCATTCGTTCATAATAGATCCATATATTGATTATAATTTGAGAAAATTAACTGAAACAATGGATTGTTCAATTAGGGAATGACGATGATACGGGCATAAATTTTCGGTTGAGAACATCATGGACCAATTTTAATAACGTGGAAAGTAACCCTGACATTCATGTTTTGACATTAATTGATGTAAATACGATGGGGAAAATGTGAACAGTTGATCAGAATTGGATGTTTTTTTTATAGTTAAATAATTTGCTGTTCTGTATTCTGTGTAGATAATTATTTGTCAATTAAGTTACACAATAGTGTAAAGCGTTGTGATACATATTTCTGTAAGAGCGCTATATAAACGCCAATATTATTATTATTATCATTATTAATGTTCCGTGAAAAAGTAATGAATTTTCGAAGTTTGCATTTCCCCCACTAATGGGCATCCTTAAATTGGTAACTTTGGCATAATCTGTGATGTCATACATGAAGATCTTTCATTATTTTTTTTTACATGAGTTACTTAAAAAAAGATCAATCAAAGTCACTACCATTCTTTCTGGAATGCTTGCAAAATTGATATGTCCATTATAAACTTCAACAATAAATAGAAACTTTGTCAACTTTTCTACAAAAAAGAAGAAAATGTGAAATTCTGTGTACAAAGTGAATAGGGAGTTCTCCATGATGGCCATTTTATGTCATTTTATGCCTGCAGGTTGCCAACTCAAGGAGTCCATAAAGGGTGTAAATCTAAATTTTGAAAATTCATAACTTTTGAATGGCTCATTCCATTTTGCTCAAATTCTCACAGTCTGATCATTGTATATATTTTTCTCCATCCACTGACACTGCATTCAGATCTGGGGTCATTTTCCCTTTAATTCGAAATGACCCACACACTTTCTGTAATTAGGAAACCGTTCCATGTCGATCGATTGAACTGATTTAATAGCAACTATTCAGTATTAGATCGTAAGAATGTTAATTAAGATGAATGCAAACAGTAATAAAAGCAAATTCACGATTCTTGTGTAGGGTTACACACTAATGAAAAAGATGCAATTTTGGACCTTCAACCGTACGGTGCAAAAAATGGAATATTGAAAATATCTTTTTAGGTGTAATATTGCACCCTTTCGAACCGTGAAATTAAGTAGATCATGGGACAATAGCTCCATAAGCCGTGTATTTAAATGTGTGGACACAACAATCACAAGTCGGTTCCGATTTGAATACCATGACGGAGGACCATTAAATTGGCATTCGGCTTAACTTTTCGGAAATACTACACAGAACTATCTGCTAGAGTTATAGGGATAGAACCCGCGCCAAGAATGATCGCTTTATTCCAAGCCAGATGATCTATCTACAGAAATACGTACCTGCTTTTGCCAATGTACATTCGGACATCAGAACTTTCGTTAGCTTCGATCAGATATTAATGTGTCTATCGCGTTCATTGGTCAATGACGGGGAGTTGATGTTGTCATTTTGCCAAAACGTTTCAAATCGTCCTTAAAAGTACATCTCCTTTTTAAAACTAAATTCTTTCATATCATGTATACTATGTTTCCAATTGTTTGTCTTATTGAATTTGATTACAGACTTGAATAATTAATATGCATAAATAAAAAAAAAGCTCCCTTATGAACCAATTGATCCAAAGGGAAAGGTTCAATTTTGCACCCTCTTCAGATCATTGGTTGACATCAAATGGGGCAATATTGCACTTTATTGCAAAGGTTTGCACCCTATGTGCACCATTTTTCTTGGTGCGTAAATGACAATTTATTGAACAGAATAATGCTTGCCTTATTTCAGCACGAATGAACAAAATGTTGGTAGTGTGTTTTTTAGCTAATGTTAAAAAAATCATCGGCAAATACAGGAAGGGTCGGAATACTAGAACCACCGAACTCCTGGGGGGGGGGGGGGCATCTTAGCTACCATCTTCTTGCTAAGACTTCTTCACTCCTTGAACAACCCTCATAACATAGATTTATCGACGCTTATGTCTATGTTAACAGGGTGGCATGAGAAAGTAAGATTTCTTAGCAAGAAGAGGATCGCTAAGACCTTTTCGTGCAATTGGCCCCTGGTTGCAAAACAGATGTCATGAAATCAGTAAGATGTATTTTTAACCCATTGACTACTAGAAGCAAGCAGTCCAAGCACAAAGTTTTTTGAGAATGATAGAATTCGGTAATCAATGGGTTGAATTTTGCGGTGGTTTTATTTTCGCTAATTTCGCGGTTATGGCCTCGCGAAAATTTCCACTCTATATGATGCACATTCATTTGTGTACAAACACTTTCAAAAAACGTGAAAATAACAACACGCCAATGTGTCAAACTGATCAGAAATCGCAAAAATATCTGTACGCCAAATGGCCAAACTATTGGCTTATACGGTAGTGAAACAAAACCACACAGGAGACGAGTGGTCTCTCACTAAAAAAAAGTATCAATGCACTGGATAAATAATTATGGTTCGAGTTATTGTTCTTTGAATATTATTGACTTTGAAGGGAGAAGGGTGAAGTAAATAGAAAATGCAGACAATTCGAGAGAAAAGGAATATAAATTTAGGCCATAACTTCGTAGGGGTCACAGTGACCCCTGACCTGTGCCCCCTGAGACCCATCGAAATGGTTATTTTTTATAAAGCCCTGGGTCTAGAATTGAAGAAAATTGACGTTGCCCCTCCCCCTAAAATTATGGGATGGAAGTGACCTTTACGAACTCTTTGGGTCTGTTTACTTTCACAGCTGAAAGAAGATTGTTATCGGTGTTGGTAGCTCTTTAACTGCTGTAACCTTGCCCTTCTGTGCATTTAACCGATAGATCAGTTTTGGGAGAGATGGCACTTCAGATATTTAACTGCTTTGCGAGCTGCAGTAAAGTTATTAGCATCATGTAGTTTTTCAATAGCAAATCAGAGTATGCCCATTGCTAGTTTGAATAAAAATCGACCTAGAAATTATCGCAAAATAAAGAAAATGGCGACAGCGTCGCGCTCCCATCAAGACATCGCTTCACATACAAAATGAATGCGAACTTACACGCTGCAGACAATACCACTGGTCTCTCACTCCCATCACGTCCCACTATCCCTTCAGCTCGCCGGAGGAATAACGGCTGGTGGACATTCTCAATATAAAATACGTCTATGGCACGTCAAATGTTCCATAACGGCGAAAAACCTAGTTTATCGCCGATAAACCTAGTTTTTCGAGCGAAAAACTTAGTTTATCGACCGAAAAACTAGGTTTATCGCCGATAAACTTAGTTTTTCAGTCGAAAAATTGAGTTTATCGAGAAAAACCTAGTTTTTCGACTGAAAAACCTAGTTTATCAATGAAAAACTAAGTTTATCGACCGAAAAACTTGGTTTATCGACCGAAACACTTGGTTTATCGAGCGGAGAGCGATAAACCTAGTTTATCAAAATTTTGACAAACTAAGTTTTTCGATTGATAAACCTAGTTTTTCGAACGATAAACCTAGTTTATCATTGAAAACTTAGTTTTTCGAACGATAAACTTAGTTTTTCGAACGATAAACTTAGTTTATCGAGCGGAGAGCGAACAACCTAATTTATCGAAAGCGAAAAACCTAGTTTATCGAAAGCTATGGCGCGCCAAATGTTCCATAAAGGCGAAAAACCTAGTTTATCGAAAGCGAAAAACTTAGTTTATCCAAAGCGAAAAACCTTGTTTATCGAAAGCGAAAAACCTAGTTTATATAAAAAAAAAAAAATAAAAAACGAAAAACCTAGTTTATCGAGTGATAAACTAGGTTTATCAAATGATACTGTTTGTCAAATGAAAAACCTTGTTTTTCAGTCGATAAGTTTATCAGTGAAAAAACTAGGTTTATCGACCGAAAAACTAGGTTTATCAATCGAAAACTAGGTTTATCGCCGATAAACTTAGTTTTTCGCTGAAAAACTGAAGTTTATCTGGTGAAAAAAACAAGTTTTCGACGTTTTCATTGATAAACTAGGTTTATCGGCCGAAAAACCTAGTTTTTTCAGAAATTTTCCAGAAAAACCAGGTTTTTCATTGATAAAGTAGGTTTTTCAGTCGAAAAAACTAGATTTTTCTCTATAAACTTGGTTTTTCGACTTTATAAATTGCATCTATTATTATTATTATTATTATTATTATTATTATTATTATTATTATTATTATACGTGCGAAAATTTTCTCCTTATTTCGTTCACAGCTATATTTAGACATGCAAAGCAATTTGTGGATACATCAGCTCGTTTAACCTCAATTTCTGCATCCCGCCTATTAAGAATCTATACCTTTAATGCCCCGGTCACATAGGACCCCGGAAGCAACACGATTCACCCCGACTCGTTGTTCTGGGGCAGTTAACTGTAAATTACCAAAGAGTCGGGGTGAATCGTGTTGCTTCCGGGGTCCTATGTGACCAGGGCTTTAACAGTTAGAACAAAAATGCAATATTGCATACTGAGAGTGAAATGTTACACTTTTTCAGAGAGGTACAATATGTTATTTAAAAAAAAATGAAATTGCAGCAGCTTGGGGTTCGAATCAACGCAATGTGAGGTCACTTCATTTCAAGTCAAACGCTCGCAGTGTAGTTTATTTATTTATTTATTTTTTATTCAAGTTTTCTTTGAAAGACAGGGTGGTCTCATTCAAGCCACGTGGTCTACTTTTCAAGAGAGCCCTGCCAAAACATTGAGTACAAATATATAACATAACACATAAAAACGTAATGAATTAGAAAAAATACAATTGTATACGCAAAGAATAATACAAACATGAATACATAGATTGAATTAAAGAAATAGTGGTTCAGACTCTTGCCGTTCAACCGGAAGTTCGTAGGTTTGAATCCCACCCATGATAATTCATTTCCTTCAGCAAGAAATTCATCAACATTGTGCTGCACACAACCCAGGTGAGGTGAATGGGTATCTGGCAGGAATAATTATTCTTTGAAATGAAAAGTGCGCTGGTGTCACCCAGCTAAATCCAGGGTAATAATAAGCAAGCGCGTTGAACACTCAACAGAGCAGATACGTGTGTTATATAATATTCAATAGTATTTGTTATTATCATAGTAGTTTAAAGGCAAGTCGAAAAATCAAACTCCAATTTAAACCAATCAGGAACGCGTATTTTGGACTAGCGTTTATGCGATCAGGCCCTGATGTCCTTATTTTGTCCATCGCTCAACACAGCTGCAGTGCTCAGTCGGTAAATTGTCTGACTTGGAATGAAGCGATCCGTCATTGCGCTGGTTCGAACCCCACAACTGTCGCATTTTTAAACACATGTATTTTGTAAAGGTATTGCACCGTTATGAATAAAGATGCAATCATTTTTATGCAAATTGGAAAATTTTGGTCCTGTATTATGATGATGACTGCGCATTAAACAGTTAGGAAAAAAGGATAATGATGAACGGCTTTTCTGTAACGCTTATCAACTCTTCATAATTTATTTTATACCCGTATATACTGCTATACCTTAAAATAACTTTTTGTTTTCAAGAATCCGTTTTTATTAGGTTGAATCAATAAGTACACGCACACTAATCTTTTATTGAAAAAACAACCCTTTTTTTCTGTTCAGAGCCCAACAGGTGGTGTTTTAAAACAATAAGATAAAACTACTTGCAGATAAGTGCATGCCATAACGTAATATCATGTGACCAAAGTTTCCAATTTGCATGCAAAATCAGTGTTGAATGATATCATTGAAATATTCATAACTTTCTTATTTATAGTCTTATTTTCTTCAAAACTGCTTTTTTTTCATATGTTCGTCTGATTGTTTTGCTTTCATCCAAAGGTAGATATTTTTTGCCCCAGCCTTTACATTGTTGGATTTTTAATTTTTTTGTATGCCTGACGTACACCTCGGCCCCGTAACATAAAGCTTTCCAATCGATCGTACGATTGATATCAATCACTCTGGCAAACCATGTACAAAAGTTTGAGATTGATCGCAGAATTGACTTTATCCATTTTATGTTACGGGGCCCTGGGGGTCACGATTACTACCCTCTTGACATTTCGCCCTGCCAATTATTTTTCTTCTCGCTCCGTGCAATTGTGCGTGCACGACTCACTGTACTAAAAGTCAAGCTAAAAATAGATTTCATGTAGAAAAAAACTAGATTAAAGCAAATTGGGTATCCATTCAAAATTCTTTGTCACTTTTTTCATTTTACTGGTTATACTTTGGTTTGGTTTGGTGTTGTTGTTTTCTCCATAAAAATAACAAATTATATATACGGTAACAAACATCAATATACCAATAAAATGAGAAAAATAATCATGATACATACATGAAGATGGATTAATAAATGAATCGATGGAAGCTCTTCCTAGAGAAAACTTGGATAATGTTACTGAAAATGTCTATAAAAAAATTACATAGTTGAAAATGCATAATAAATTGAAAAATGATTGTAGAAATTAATTTCGTTACAATTTCTTTTTCATTCAAATTTGTTCGCAACCTTACTTAACGCACGCATACACCCACGCACATCCACGCAATCACGGTACATAAACAGTCTTGCTATCTGTATTGTTAGTTAATGGTATGCATTTTTGCCCAAAATATTCCTTTATCTGAAGACGAGGAAAACTTATCTGCTCCGTAGCCCGACCCAGCTTTAGTCCAGTTGAGGACTGTGTGTTCTGATACCACCCACCTCTTCTCTTACACATACAGTGAACATACAGTGACTGCATAGCACTCAACACGGAGTCCTTGCATAACCCTCTGATCATGCTTACGCCTCTATTAGCGCATTCAGTGTAAGATAATATGCAAAGGTGGGTGCTACAAGAAAACACAGTCCTAAACTGGACTAACTCCTCTTATGAAAGTTACATATTTTACCATCAAACAGTCGATCCTTTGAACACAGCATGTGGGAGGATAGATGCTATAAATCTATACGGAGTAATAGTGTTCAATTGCAAGGGGTTCGGGTATTATTCTGAACTTGTCGCAATGTCAAAACCTTTATTCAGTGAACATGACGTATACTCTCTTGTGAAAGCTCTTCTAGGAATTCTGACTTCACTTAAGTTGGGTTCACACTTGAAGCCAAAACCTGACGGTTTCAGGAACTACGACATGCAGTCCTACGGACGCTTATACGTGCAGCGCCTCATTTTGGTAACAAAAGAGGAGAGAAGGCGACTTGTACTAACTCACCTTGGTACGTTGTATCGGTCGAAAAGGTCAGAGGGTGACTTGTACAAACTCGCCTTGGCGTCTTGTGAAGAGAAGGTAAAATGACAACTTGTATTATCTCGCCTTGACGCCTTGTTTTGGTCGAAAAGGTGGGAAGGCGACATGTACAAACTCGCCTTGGCGTCTTGTGAAGAGAAGGCGAGAAAGTAACTTGTACTAATTCGCCTTGGTGCTATGTATCAGTCGAATAGGTGAGAGGGCGACTTGTACAAACTCGCATTGGCACCTCGTTTAAGAAGAGAAGGCGAGAAAGCAACTTGTACTTTCTCGTCTTGGCTCCTTATTTTAGTCAAATAGGCGAGAAGGTGACTTGTACAGATTTGCCTTGCCACCTTGTTTAAGAAGAGACGGCGAGAAGGCGACTTGTACAAACTCGCCTTGGCGCCTTGTTTCGGTTGAATAGGTGAGATGACGATTTGTACAAATTCGCCTTGGAGCCTTGATTGAGAAGAGAAAGCGAGAAGGTAAGTTGTACTAACTCGCCTTGGCGCCTTGTTTCGTTCAAAAAGGCCACGTGTACAAACTCGCCTTGACGCCTTGTTTCGGTCGTAAAGGCGAGAAGGCGACTTGTACACACTCGCCTTGGCGTCTTGTGAAGAGAAGGCGAGAAGGCGACATGTACAAATCGCCTTGGCGCCTTGATTGAGACGAGAAGGCAAGAAGGCGACATGCTCAAACTCGCCTTCGCGCTGCACGTACAAGCTTCCGTAGGACTGTCGTAGTTTCGGCTCTTAGTGTAAACCCTACCAATATCCACTCAATGTAAATCAAATAATTGGAAGCGCAGGCGGTTGGTTGTCCCTTCTACTACATAAAACGAGTGTGTCATTGAAAGACACTGTGAGCAGAAGGAACAAAGGACTGGGACAAGGTAAACAGTTTCATTCCAGCATTCACAATTGCTTCATGATCGCAAAAGAGAGTCCCAGGTGCGACTCTTGTTCAATATTTTTCCACAGAATACGAAGAGTGACCATTTCTTTTGTGCTCATTTAGATATTGTTAATGGATGAATTGAGGTTGTTTATTTTGTCCCAGGCATTTGTCCCTTCTGCTCATAGTGCTATGACTACGTGATACAATGATGTCATGACGGGTCATAACG
>BQKZ01008757.1:0-15155 GCA_036244855.1 Temnopleurus reevesii
TCTCCGACAAACATCTTCGGGATTACCCTTTGTAGATATCGGTAAGCTAAAATATATGATTTTCCTTCATTATAGATTTTATTGGTGCTATGTGTGTTGCAGAATACTGCTGAATTCCATGGTGTAAATGTTATTTTAGAAGGAGATTGTGTTGCTGTGACTTTGTGAGTGAGAGTGCAGTGATACGGAAACTCTGCGAGAGATGTTGCCGTACGCAAGGCCATCATCAGGCCAGCGGGTCGGGGAGGGCGAGGGTCAGGGAGCACCAGTCTGCATCGCCCGGTATCGAGTGATTGAATTTGATTGTGTATGGAGCTGGAGTAGAGTGCAGTGTGAGCCAAGATGGAGTGATATTGAGCGGAGATTGAGAGTTTATTGTGATGTCATATTGATATTTATGTATTAATTATTGGTATTTGTGGCCAGTTGGCATTACTTTCATTAGTTTCAGGAATTTATGATGGGGTAACATTAATTTGTATAGCCTAGTTTTGCTAGAGTTTTTTTAGAGCATTTTTAGATGGTGGTAATTTTCAAAATATATCTCTTGAAATGCAAAATCATTTTCTAACATCTTGGCACGAAATGAAACTAGAGATTTTAGGCTTCAAATATTTTTAAAGATAAAATTAATTCATGAAAGAATCACAGAGATATTGCAATATCAAAATTTGATTGATGAAATGATCGCATCGCTCCACGCTGGAAGATGGAGGAAATTGTCAACAAACTGTCATATTAATTCGTAGACCCATTTTGCGCAACATTTACTGTAAAATTGCTTCCATCTAGGATGCAAAATTTACAGTACTGATCGAGTAGTTTGACCACATAATATCAAGGAATCGAATGGTATGACTGCTAACTTTAAATACAAATTGTATGATTTCTGTTCGAAAATAGGAAGGATTCAGATCAGTGTCACAAGACCCAAGGTTGTTTTTCTGCAAATGCAAGTAAATGTGCCGATATTTTGGAAATATTTTCATTGTTTTTGGTCCTTTTGCTAGGGAAATTTCCAGTTTAGGCAAATAAACAACCCTCTTCACGTCGATGGTGATGTCAGATTTTTTTAATATTCATTGACTTTGTAGAAATTCTTATAATGTACGAATTGATATGATGGGCGAATTAATGTGACAGCGTCATACATTGTACAGTATGGACAGAAATAAAGTTTAATGTTTCCCACCATGTCCCACCAAAGCCTATGCAAAACACATGCATCTTCGTGGGACTTGGTGGGACACTGGTAACTTTATTTCTGTCCATACTGTACATGTACATTGTAGACTAGTACCTGACAAGTATAATTATAGAATAATTAAAGTTAAAAGTCAAGGGCTGTATTCTGAAATCGCTCTTAAATTCGTTCTTGTCTAGGTCACTCTCCTAAATTGGTAAATTCTGAAAACGTTCCTATCTTTCTTCTTAACTTTCTTACTAGCTTCTGTCTAACTAACCCTGCCCACAAGATATACATGTATCGCATAACATCAAATTATGCTACTTCAGCTGAGATGGGACTCTCTAGTCTAGAGTTCTAGAAGATAGGAGGAAACACACCAGGCTATCTCTAATGTTCCAAGTTACTCAAAGTCTTGTCGCCATCGACCTGGATATCTTCACCCAACTCACTGCACGTAAAACAAGAGGGAACACCCACAAGTTCCAACATCAACTCATCAAACGCAACATCCAAAGATTTATCTTCATCCCACACACAATCCAGGATTATAACAATTTAACCATCAATACCTTATTCAATTCCTTGGACTCTTTGAAGTCAAAATTAAAAAATCAGAATGCCCTGTAAATAACATATCTGTGTTGCTAGGCGATCTCACCAAAATAAACCCAAGAAGTTGGCGGAGTACAGCTAGTCTGCATATGCCGACTCAACCAAGACAAGACAAGATAACTACGTGCTCTGTGACTAGGATGTACGATATTCTGACAATCTTTTTATCTTGAATCTATTCTTATTTTTCCCCTTATTTAAGAAAATATTTTAGGGGTGGGGATGGGGCTATTATATCTCACATAGTTTTGAATTTGCTCACCACCACTGAGTAAAATATGCTCAACAAGCAACATACTAACTTGAATAAAAATGTCAAAGAGAATATATTTTATGAAAAATTCCTTGTAAAATAAGTAATTTTGATTCATCGAAAAAGAGCCCATGTGTTTCATCTGAGCCATGTGGGCTATAGAGGCTATATAATTAGTTCACTGATTTTGCTTCAGGAAGCGTGTAGCGAAATAGTAGTGCGCAATACATTAATTACGCACCAGGGCAAAAATTGACCCTTGGCCATGATGTACATTGTAAGAGACATTGTTATTGGTTGATTCCTTTCATGACTGTTTAAATGATTGGTCAAGGGACCACAATGGGCATGATGGAAGATAGGAAGAAGGTCCTACAAGAGAAAAGATCGTGTTAAGATGATTTTCAGAATTGTCTTAGGAAGGATTTTAGCGTGTTCCTATAAAGTCACAAAGATGAGAAGAAAGTTCGGAAGAAAGATAAGAATGATTTCAGAATACCGTCCCAGATTTGACTTCAGTTTTCGCGCTAAAGCCGTTTTATTATAGTTTGAAATATTTTATGTTCTGATTTTGTTTTTCAACCGTGTTAATTTTTATTTATTGTTGGTAACGTCAAAACAATCTTTAGGTAGATTTTTTTTTATCATTTCAGATATAGAACAGAATTTATGGATCCTTCCTGAATACACAATTTCCATCAATTCACGTTATACATGAAATCACATTTTCGAACCATTTTTGGCTTGGCAGGTATTTTTCAAATGCTCGTAACGCCGGAACCGAATGTTGTCGCATATTTGGTTTTAGAAGTTGTGCTGACCTTAAACAAAAAATTCATATAAATATTTCAGACTTCTCGAAAAAATGTTGAGGGGGCTTAAAAAGCACCCTCCCAATGGGATTAGGGTAAAAACTTGCTCTACATCTGTGCCAAATTGTATCACAAATTGGCAAAATATATTGAGGAATGCATAATGTACACCCTTTGGGTCACAGAGACATGATAGCTCAGACTTAATAGTTCAGGGTTTCATGTTGTGCCAGGTTCTGCATGAATGCTATTCAAGTTTATGTACTGGGCCAAGGCATTGTTTACAAACATAATTTTAATGGTTGAAGCCCTTCAATCTTTTATCATTCCCTTGAGCAGAGCGTAATCCTTGCATTGAGCAAAACGCATTGCTGTTTTGACCAGATTTGGAATGACCTCATTGAGGTACATGTATAATGCAACTGATGTTGAGTCATGATTACTTAATTTTTAATTTTTGAACATTGAATATAATTCCACATGTATACTTGATTACATACATTTTACAGTAACACCAATTTGCCAGATAAGTACCTGTACATACTCTAATAAATTTGTTAAATCACATGTGTACATGTAAGTATTTGTGTCATGTGATAGAACTCGTAAATGTATGTAGCCCATAATATTTTGTTTTCAAATATAATGAGTTGCTGGTTTGTCCTGCTGTTACATTTACATACATGTACAGTACATGTACATTTACAGTACTGCATGCGCACCCATTCAAGGGACAACCTGCATAATAAACACACATGCTGTACACACACACACTTGCTGGTACCAAATACTCACTGTAATGCATGCTGGATGCTGCACAGCGACATCTAATTAGATGCCCAGCTCATCTGAGGCTCCACTCAATATGTGCATCTAGTCTGCTGGCACAGGCCATTGGCTTTCAGTATGTGCATGCAGAGCATGATACAGAGTGTGCAATCGCAGACTTCTTGACAGACTTCATTGATTCCTGTTTAGAGGGCAACAATGATTGGAAGCATTCTTTTGCAAGTCAATGAGCAACAGACTCTGTACTATGCACTTGAGAACTTGAAAACGAGAGGCTGTACTTGCAGACTAATGTGTATCATTGATCAATGTATGCATACATGCACCAGCAAGCGTACTCCTGTCAAATATAACATGTAAACATATGGTTCGTAATGATGGCAATACAGTATCTTGCACCAATATGACAACCAAGAAGGTCAGCCACAGGAATCTAAAAATTGATAGATTTAATAGTGCAAATTACACTGTGAAAGCTTTTAAAGTATTACTGCAAAATATGTATTTTGCCAACAATTTCAAAACACCATTACAACATTATAATTTTTAGATATTGCATAATGCCAAGGCACAGAGATTGCATCTTAAAACTTTATTATAGTTGGAACAAGTCAACCTTTACATGTGCTTTATCTGATATAAGTTCTGGATATGTTGGTACCAGAAGTAGTTTATATTTGTACTTGTTTTTTTGTGTGTTTGAATGGCAATATATACATGTAGATTCAAATTGTGACAACGATTTCCTCCAATATTTTTCACCAGTGTATTTATTCTATTTGTTCAAAGGGTTAACCATGGATGCTTGAAAATGTTCAGTATATGTAGAGTTAATTTGTAATTTTGCTTTTCTTTGAAACACATTTTTTCCTAGTTACCTATGTACATGTACATGTACATGAAAATCAATTACATGTACATTTTGTACAGTATGCTTGTGAATTGAACAGTCCATTTTTTTCTGTATACACTTGTACCACTCCTCTGTATTTTACAAGCCATTATCCTCAGACTATAATCGATGTAATTACATGTACACAAATGTTCCATTGTGCACTGGTGGAATCGCAATTGATACGAAAAATTAAAGATTGTCACTCATGCTTTATTATTTGTTTTTACATTACCAGGTAACATTGGTGCATACATGAAGTTAATGTGTTTCTGCATCATCAACTGACTGATTTTTCTTCACAGATCAATATTTTTTCACAGATCGATACACATAACTCCATTTTTGGTGGGATAATGAAATTTGGGTATAAAATATGACCAGGAAAATATGACCTTTCTATTGAGAAAAAGAACATTGTGCTTAAAATGTTTCTGAACATATCATAGACTTTTTAATCGTATTTTCATGCTCTGAGCAATGTGGACCAAAATATTCTTCTTAAAACAGTCAAATTTGAGTTCTGTCTTTGTGTCGCTGACTTGAATAAACCATACAAATTGAAATACATACCTGTACATGTACATGTATTATAAAATAGGAAAATTTAATGTAGCAGTCTTCCTTTCAAATGATGGATGGATTTTCAACTCTAATCAAATCAAATCATTTACTTTATTTTTCAATTCCTTTGATAGTTCAAATGATACAGTCATGAATAATATTGGAAATATAAACTAATATTACAAAGAAATGAAAAATAGAGGCTAGCAAAGAAGCGATGCTTGTAAAGAAGGCTGGTCCCTAATAATAAAGCATACACCAGGGCTTAAATTAATTGAAGGCCATGGAGGCCATGGCCTCGGATGCCCTATACTCTGGCCTGATGCCCTCCACAAAAAGGCTCATTTGCCTTGGAGATTTAGGTGCCTTTTTTTCTTTTCCCCATTCATGCTGTAGTATAAAAATGTGCCCTGAATAAAAATGGCCTTGTGTTGAAGACATAAGGGAGTTATTTTATGTAGAAAGGTCATGAATTTCTTGCCTCTGTCACACTTATCACATCTACATATAGGCACTTATCTTTTAAATTTCTTCTATTTTCACTTGCTATTTCAGGTCTCTCACGATCTCCTTGAAGCTGTGATGAATAATTTCCAATAATTTGATGTTTTTGTGAATGCTGAAGATAAAAACAAAAGAGATAAAAAAGAGATATTGCAAGCAAGAGTAAGCCAAGATGGGTTCCTTGTATCGTAGTGAGGAGATGTGCTTAGCCCAGCTGTTCTTACAGTCTGAGGCAGCCTATGCATGTGTAGCAGAGCTTGGAGAGCTGGGCCTGGTTCAGTTTAGAGATGTAAGTATCCTATTCATTTACCCAATCAGTTCGGGAAGGGAGGGGACATAAGGAAAACATGGATTCCTTGTATCGTAGTGAGGAGATGTGCTTGGCCCAGCTGTTCTTACAGTCTGAGGCAGCCTATGCATGTGTAGCAGAGCTGGGCGAGCTAGGTGAGCTAGGTCTGGTCCAGGTTAGAGATGTAAGTACATGTATTTGGCACTTAAATTAGTTTAAGAAGGGAGGAGGAGTTTACTTGTACTTGCAGACGACTCCTCATTCATTTTGATGAACCAGAAATTTAGAATAATGGTTCAAAAAGATTCTCTCCAAAATGCATGCAGAATCGACAAAGATATGCAATACTCAAGCAAAAAACCTACACTGTACATTGTACTGACTTTTTTGAAAAAAAAAGAAAATGTAAAATTTTGTATAAAAAGTAAATGAAGTGATGTCCGACATGGCGAAAAGATTCTGTCATTTTTGCTGAGCGTATGGATCCCCTCAGCTGAATGAATTATTTCAGAGAGAATCCGAAAAATCATAATGTTTTGAATGGATTATCTGATTTTGCTCAAATTTTTAGAGCTTGTTCATCTGCTTTTTCTTCTTTCAATGATAACACGATAGTTCCAGGGGTGGGCTCCTCTTTAAAATCAAATGAATTCTTAAATACGGTTAATAGAAATTCACAATGTATGGAACATTCGCAGCATCATCTTTTTTTAAATTTGTATTTAATTCTACTCCTCAAACAAATCAAATGTTGTATATTTTTGCTTGCTTTGTAGCTGAATCCAGACGTAAATGCTTTCCAACGCAAATTTGTGAGTGAGGTTCGCCGATGTGATGAAATGGAACGAAGGCTTCGTAAGTATACATGTACTTTATCTTCAAAGTTGTCTTGTATTTTATTCATGTGTGTATAAAGTAGAAACTTACAGTGTATGTTTATGATACCACAATATTTGATCAAGACAGACTGAGCAAATAATCGTTTCAGTAATAGGTGTTTCGGGATTATCTGTGCTGACACATATTTTCCATGAGTAAATATGTTTGTATTATAGTGATTGCATCATTGCCTGAACCAGGATATGGCAAACTTCTTTTCAGAAATCACAATATTTGTTCAATTCAATAACCTGCCAACAGTCTTTATGATGGTAAAATAGTTTATGGGTATGTTAAATCTATTTGAGACACAGTCATTTGATAATTTTGCTCTGTGTGAAATATCTCCATAGCCACCATTTTGTTTGGCGTATTTTCTCTGATTGATGTAAGCCTACATGATCCCAATTTTTAAAACACAATTTTTTTACACATTTTTTTACCCATTTATCATTGGAAATAAGTTTGTCATCCGCATTTTCTATCATTGAAAACATAGAAAAGAGCAATGTTGTCATAGACTTTTACACAGGGACAAATTCTTGCATAAAGATTGCCTTTATGGCAAAAAGTTTAATGCAGTGGGTCCCTGAAAGTACTTTGTTTTGAACATGCACTTGACTGTTGGCGTACTATTCTACTTGTAGCTAGTGTTCATCGATGAAAAAGGTTATGGGTTTGTCAGTAGACTTTGGTATTTTATTGGAGTCTGACGCGATGGTTTATTACACATTAGGAAACATGCATTCGTCAGCCAGCCATAACAGACTTTTATACAGACTTTATAGCTCGTAATTACGTGTTAAATGCACATTAGGCTGTTTGCCTATAAAAGTTTAATTTTTAAAGGCATACATGCTGGGGACATACAATGCTTACACCATTTGAAATTGAATAACTGAGGGCTATATTACATACTAAATTTTGCTAAAGTGTACACAATTAAGTATTGGTTTTTCATACAATATTGAACGAAGTGCTAAGTTACAACTATTTTGAAACATAATTCATTGAATGTTATATCTTTCAAGAAATTTAGTCTTGAAAAGGACTGACCAAACGTTAAAAAAAGATTAAAAAACATAATGTTTCCAGTAGATTTAACTAGCTCGTCCTCTTGTGAAGAAATCGCTGGGGGTGAGAGAACCTCAAGTGAAGTTCTTGTTTTTTCTTCTTTTTTTAGTAAAGACCTTTGAAGTTTGTATCTAAATGTATAATGTACATAAAAGAAATACATCTTTCACTGAATGTAGAATGTTTTCATCTCAAATTTTTTTCTTATCTGAAGGGTTCTTTGAAAAAGAAGTAACTTCATCAGGAATCTCCATCTTGAACACTGGAGAGAATCCTAATGCTCCTGCACCAAGAGAAATGATTGATCTGGAGGTAGGTCGTTATACAACATGTAAATATTAGTCATCTGATTTTATCACATATTGCATTGATTTTGTTTGTAGCTAAAATATTTAGCTTTTCCCCCTTTTTTGTTTGTAAATGCTGTTGAGTATTTGTGACATTCGTGCAATCAGAAACATTCAGAAATAATCACAATATTGATATTTCAATTGCAAAGCGTTTTAATTAAGTTGATTTTATCTGGTCAAAGTTGATTAATAATCCCAGATACATGACTTTGGACTGATAACATAGTATGCGTTATTACTGCATACAGAAAATCACGTTTTTGGGCGTGTGTGCTTATGCAAAACTTGATAACTTGGGAAGCAGCATGCCAAATTAAATATGAATTGCTTTGTAAAATGTGTGTGCGCAAAATATGGCCCTCCCCTGGGATGAAGCTTAAATGGCATTTTAGCTTTTATGAAGCTTATTAGATGACACAATATAATTGCATGCTAAGGTACTTTTTTTCATCAGGCCTAACCCTGGTTTATGGGTGCCCATGTGACAATTATCAACAAATTTCAACAAATTACAGGTACTCTACAGAATATGCTGTAATATAATTGCACATGGAAAATAATGGTACATGTACATTGTATAAGTATCCTCATATATGCTTGCCACATAATTGTGGGTTTGTCAATTGAGTAATCTGCTGTATTACATACATGTATATTACATTGTGTTGCTTGCTTAGGGCAATAGAATGGTGAATTTAGAAGGAGTGGATTTCTTATTGTGTACATTTAAAGCCGGAAGGTGTGGTGAAGGTGACTTTTGTTGTAGATTGAAAGTACATGTAATTACTATGACTTAGAAAAAAAAATCCTCATATTTTCATACAATGTTAAATGGGGCAAATACGATTAAAAGGGTAAACAGAGAGAAAAAAGTGAGACTGTTACATATCATTTCTTTTTTAGTTGGATCACTCCAAAGACCCTGTTCTTGGATAGATCTTCCAGTCTGTGTGAAAAAAACTTAATTAAACAAATACAATTTAGCAGATCTAAACAGAAATTGCAATTTTTGTAGCTGTTCACCCAGTTACATGTTTTCTATTTTATCCCTTTACAAATGTTTAAAATCTACATTTGATACCAGTGATGTGAATGCAAGATTATGAATTGCTTTTTCTCATTATAACTTCTCTTTTGCTACTTTAGAAATTAGAAAATGAACTGACAAAAAAATCTTTACATATCTACATGTATATATCTTTGGAAATTTTGGCATAAAATGTGAGAAGTTGTTTGAGATTTAAGTGAAAAATGTAATCAACACTGTAGCAGTAATAGCATTTCACAATGGAGACTTTAGGTAAAACTGTAGGGGATGGATTCTATCTCACCCAGCGTGTTAGAGTTAATTGGAGGCGCCGTAGTGTAGTGGATCTGACTCTCGCCTTTCAACCAGAGGTCTTGGGTTCGAATCCCACCTATGGCGTCAGGTGAGGTGAATGGGTACCTGGTAGGAATATTTATTCCTTGAAATGCCAAGTGCGCTAATGAAGTGGCTGCCAGGCTAAAGCCAGGGTAATAATGCTGCAATTGTAGAGCGCTTAGAGATTAAGTTGATAAGCGCTATATAAAAGCCGTTCATTTTGATTATTATTATTGATAGAGGTACACATGTACTAAGAATAAACCATTTCCCTTCTTTTTTACTCAAAGCCTGTTCTGAGAAATTTGTGATCAATTTGGAGGAGGCTAGTACTAACCAAGAAGCTCTGATGATGAACATATTGGAGCTGACTGAACCATCAATTGAATACTCATTAATGCAATAACTTATTTCTCCCTTCTCTTTTATTCTAGGCTTGCTTTGAGAAATTGGAGAATGAACTGAAAGAAGTGAACACCAACCAAGAAGCGCTGATGAGAAACTTCTTGGAACTGACTGAGTTGAAACACATCCTGCAGAACACCCAGACATTCTTTCAAGAGGTCAGTATTTTTACTTTCGTTTGAAAATCTCTTTCTCAAATTAATTCTTTTTCCTTTTCATATTTTGTAAACACTTATGTGTTTTAGCTAAGTCTATTTGTTATAAAACGAAAAAGGTGCATGTAATAGACATGAGTATAGAATGATTACATTCCATTTACAGATTAGAAGAGAACAATGTGATTGGACAAACAATTCAAAAGTGAAATTAAATAAATGTAAGGATATTATTGAAAACAACAAATTACATGGTGTATTTGCATAGTTGAGGTTTTTTTAAATCATAACACTGAATAAATGCACTGCATTGATTTACTAGTACTTACATAATTGACGGTACATGTATAACAAAATGAAAATGTTCATTTTTCATACAGTCAATTGTACTGCAAATGCTAAATCGTGTATGTTTGTGTACCCCCAAAACTCTGTCTCTTGTATTGTACAATGCATTCATTGCTATTAATTAGTTTTGAGCAGTGGAATGGATAATTTAAAATGAATTTATTATATATATATTTTTTTACACAGGGCAACAGACCTGATGAAGCATTTGGTTTCTCTGATATGCAACTAGGGTAAGTTGTGATTTTAAGTAATTTATCAATATTAATCATCAGTGGCATTCGTTGTAGTATTAATCACTAGCTCATTTTGGTAATGTTTTATCAGGAAAAGATTATTCTGTCTGTCGGGAATTGCTCGAATTCTAGAATATTCTTTGGGATAAAAATTTAATTTCACTGTGAATTTATTTATCTAAATATATGATTCAATTATACTTCATTATAAACATTTCATCACAATGTGTGGAGACAAAGTTAGGCCAGCTAAATACTCAAATTAGCTCTCTGTTATTGCAGGGCCCGCTGGGAGAACAGTTTGAGTGAGAGCTGAAGCGGCTACCATGGGTAGATAAGAGATCATTATTATTATTACATTGCTAGGATATTTTCACCTTTTTTAACATACTTGTACATAATATTTTATGTTTCTTGATAGATTTGTGACTGGAGTGATTCGTCGTGAGCGTATCCCTGCTTTTGAGCAGATGTTGTGGCGTGTTTGCCGTGGCAACGTGTTCCTTCGTCAGGCTGAGATTGAGGAGCCTCTCAAAGACCCCAGCACTGTAAGAAGAACATTCTATATTTTAGAACCGTTTATCATACTGTTAAAAAAAACTTATGGTTCACTTTTTAATTGTACCATTTCAGAGCATCGCACTTTTCAGGATGTGTACTGGAGAGAGAGTGACTAACAGGGTGTTGTTCAAAAGTTGCAGTTGATTGGAACGTGCCAATGAAAAATCATTGTTTCATGCGCGTCTTGTTAAATGTGCATACATGTACTGTGCGCGAATAAAAATGCGCATACCGTGCGCGAATAAAAATGCGCATTACAATTTGCAAAGTTGCAGTTGATTTGCAGTTGATTTTGAACAACTACCCTTAAGTGTGTGAAATTAGTTACATTGAGACAGTCAGTGCATATATAAATCTCCACACGAATTTGAGTCGTGCAGCGTAGTAATGCCCCATCTTAGTTTGCTCTTTTGTCTCAAATGAAGATGGTATTCCTCTAAAGTGTGCTTATCTATGTACTGTTCTACTTGGTTAGAGATTCTAGGATAAAGCTATTGAATGGGTTATAGTGTTTTCATTTAAGATTACATATAACTGTCAACAAAGACAATGGCTTCTATTTGCCTTACAAACACAAGCTGCATGCATTTTCAGACGAAAATATACAAGAAAAATTTCAAATTGAAGAGGACTATCTTAAATTTTAAACTTCAATAATGCAACGAATGTATTGATGAGGGATTTCTTTTTGTGAGCATGATATGAGACAAAGTCCAGAGTTGTGGTTTTCCCATTTTCCCCATCTAAATCTCTATGTTTGTGTAATCTGCCTTTTTCAAAATGTTGTTAAGTTTGGTTATCACATTTTCCCATCTAGATTTCTCTGTGTATGTGTTTGTAACCTCCATTTTTCAAAATTTAGTTTAGTTTGATTTCCCATGTTTCCCCATCAAATTCTCTATTTATTCGTGTGTGTAATCTTCCTCTTTTTGTTTTAGGGAGAAGAGGTATGGAAATCTGTTTTCATCATCTTTTTCCAAGGAGACCAGCTCAAGAATAGGGTTGGCAAGATTTGTGAAGGGTGAGTATATGTTTGATTGGAATATAGATAATTATACCAATGTATGGTATTGTGAACTCTTAATCCCCTCATACAAATGTGTATATTAGATGCATTATATTTTTTAACTGATTTTTTTGTTGTATAATGTATTGAAATCACAATAGGCCGGTTTACTAATATATCAAGATGTATGCATTTTTCTTGCCACCAAAAACAGTTATGTGGTATTCCTTAAACTGATGAGTAGCCATTGAAATATAATACTTGGAATCCAGTATGTATGCATTTGTTGTTGTTGCTAAGTTGGGCAAGCAGGATTGTCAAGAACAACCTACTAATTTGCATCTATTAGTAAACCCACCTATTCAGCTTGTTTGTCCAGTAACAAAGTATGGAAAATAGGTAGAATCACAAATAGATTGCATCTGGATCAAATTAAATCAAATCAAATTGATAACAGACGGATGAATGAGTCACAACTGTATTTCTTTGACATGGTTCCATATTACTGTATATATTTTCCAGACTTCGAGCTACATTACGATAACTCTAACATATTTTAACATTGCATATATATTTTCCAGATTTGAGCTATCCTAACTGTACCTTATTTTGACATTGCTTTGTATATTTCCCAGATTTCGAGCAACCCTGTACCCATGCAATGAGACTGCAGCTGAGAGAACTGAAACATCCATGGCTGTACTCACAAGGCTTGAAGATCTACAGAAGGTATGTACAAATTCAAGTCCTTGTAAACCCTTCAAAAAGTTTGGGGGTCAAGATAATAGATGCATAGCTCAAAATTATAGGAAAATGTAATCCTAAATCGTGATTGAAAAGTTTTTTTTCCGAAAAAAAAGACACTTTTTGTTTCCACTGCATATTTCACAGCTTAGTAACTGTCTAGGTCTTTCAGAGAATATAGGGGAAACATCTATAATTGGTTTACTATAGCCTCATTGTTAAATTTGAATTTATTATCCATGTTACTCTTAACTCACATTTTATTGCAAAAAATAATTTATTTCATTCATATATTTCTTAGGTTTATTTCTGTGCCTAATAGTAGAGCTATCAACCATTGCAGAGATATTATAGATCAGAAATTGGCAAGCCAAACAGCTGAAGCAAGTATTTGTTTGTGAAGGAAAGAATGGCAACAAAGACAGTTTACTTGGTAATGTGTATGTGTAGAAGCACTGTTACTGGCTGCTCTCCTCGGCCACCAAATGCATAGTTTGCAGGCACAGACCATTAGCTTTCATTGTTGCAATTTTGGCAGGATGTACATGTGAACATGGGGACTACAATCAGAGAGTTTATTGCTTTTGAAATTCAGCCCCATCTGCCAAGGGACCCATAACATCGCAAAAGTAGTCTCTCTCTGGATTATGCACTGTGCACTTAAAGGAATACCAGAGCTGAGAATCTGTATCTGCAGACTGGGTCTATGTGCGGTTCATCAAAATCTGCCAGCAAGCTTATTCTAAATTCAATATGTTTGTTGCAGGTTCTGAGCCAGACTGAGGAACATCGTCAGCGTCTGCTCTCTCTGGCCTCCAAGAGTCTTAGGGTGTGGTTCATCAAGGTCCGGAAGCTAAAGGCCATCTACCACACTCTCAACCTGTTCAATCTTGATGTCACGCAGAAGTGTCTCATTGCTGAGTGCTGGTGCCCTGTGTCTGACTTGGATCAGATCAATCTTGCTCTGCGTAGAGGAACGGTCAGTTTCACATTTGACAATCATAATTATTGTAATTCGGACTGTATTTGTATCATTTGTACATCTGGAAGTTCGTAAAAAAAATAAAAGAAATTGATGATAGATCCCATTGTTATGATAATAGTGTAATTATTATAGTGTTTATTCTAACAAGTGCAGGAGTCTTTTAGGATATCTAGTCATCCAATACCCTCTTTTGCATTATTTGATGAAAAATGGCTGTTTAATGAAAAATAATTGTATTTCTTTTTGGTCTGAAATGTCATGAGGTCTGTGATTCAAAAGTTGTAATCACAAAATAAACAAAAAATCCACAAATATACACTACTCGAAGAAAGTTAGGGATCAGTTTGTAGATGTATTACTATGGGCTCACTTTTCAGGATGTGAAGTGAAGTGAGAGATGTCATACAACAACTGAGTTCACCCACATGGAAACGATTAGTGAGTTGGATAAAACTCAAAACAATTTTATTTGGGGTATTTCCATAAACATCAAACTTCATATGAAAGTTAATATACAGATTCGATAGTGATCCCTAATTTGGCTGGGTGTAGAGGAGACTATGCTGAAAATAATCTGCATCTCACTGATTTCTTTTCCACTTAACCCCTTCCAGGAGGTGAGCGGGTCATCTGTTCCATCCATCTTGAACCGTATCTCTACGGATGAGGAGCCTCCAACGTACAACAAAACCAACAAGTTTACGAAGGTCTACCAGAGTTTGGTAGATGCTTATGGTGTCGCCAACTATCGAGAGGTCAACCCAGGTATAAAAATATTATTTTTTGTTATTATGTTACTTATTATGTTTCTTACTTCAAAATTATGTATGAGACTTATGCAGCATATGGAAGGATTATGTTTCGTAAAGTTATTTGTAAATACACGCATGAATCTACAAACGATTGGTGATCTTTTCATGCGCTCAATTATAACTCCTGTCGCTGATTCGCATCTGAGAAATGATTACCAGTCATTTGTTGAGTTGTGCGTAGATTTACAAACAGCTTTAAGACACACAACCCAGGGTTATTCTTTTATTATATCTTGTTTTATTGTAATAGAATTCTTTTAATTTGCATGTTTATTAATAATTATATTGTGTTTGTTTCCCCACCACAGCCCCATTTACGATCATCACCTATCC
>BQKZ01008758.1:2046-26088 GCA_036244855.1 Temnopleurus reevesii
AAAGCTCTTTGGGGGTAATACACCCTGATACACCTGTGCCAAAGAAATCATGATAGATGCGCCTAAAGATGTGTTATGGAGATCTTTAGATGCGCCCCTTGCTCAAAGATGAAAGCCTCTATGCATTCAAGCATGCATCCATGCATCCAAACAAAGTGTTACCGTACGTATATATACTCGTACACACATTCACGAACTATACTAGCTCCAAAGCAAAACAACACAGCACGAGCAGACGAGGTACCGAACGACAAGAAGAGCTGAAGTAAATAGCTACACGAAAAGTTTTAAGCATAGTGTTGACTTCTTGTATTCGTGCCCAATGAATCTCCCATCCGATACAACACCGGTAAACTTTAATTGAAGTTTCCTGCTGATTTCTAGCTGCAAAGCAAAAATACAAGCCGTCATAATTTGCCAACCACCGGTACGGTATAGTATCCGTATGCAAGTGGACGACGCGATCGACTGGGCGAGGTTCTGCTAGCTGTCTACTTTGAATGGATACTCCGGGGCTTCGGGATGCTAGGAGGGAGGAAGAAAGAAAAGGACCCTAGCTTATAATGGCGCATTTCAGGCATATGCGTTCATATCTTCTCGTTGGAAACTCATAATAAACCACGACATGCAAGCCTGTTACATGGGTAACAGAGATAATGGCCGTTTTCTTCACTAATGTGTGTAAATTTAGTGACTGTGGTCTGACTTTTCAATCCCTCCGCCAGCTGATCGAACACATAGAAGATGCACATATTGGTGAGTACACACGCAGCTCGCGAGCGGTACACACGGAAGGACCTTTTGTTGTGAATCCCAAACAAAAGCTGACGGGACAGCGCAGGCATATAAATGTTCATGGGATTGTGGTAAATCTAAGCAGCCTTTTGGCAGCTGACAAAACAAAGAACGTCTAGTCAAGTACAAAATCCTTTGTTTAGATCATGAAGTGAGGGATGCAGTTTTACCAATTGAATATAGGCAGTGCAATCTAGTAATGGCCTGTAAAATTAATATTCAATACCAGGAAAAAGTCAATAATTTATTATGTTTTTAGTGTCAACTATTGCTAGTATAGAACTATGTGGTGTTCTGGTTGTGTGTATGATGGATACTAGTCCGGAGGCTTCAGAAGTTCAGAGTTGCTCATGAGGGCTGTTAATTTCTTAATTTTAATTAAAAAATACAAACCTCACAAGTAAGTTTAGAGCTATCAAACTAGATGCAGGTATTATTGATGCTTGTTTAATAGATTTAAATTGATGCATGTTTCTTGTGAACGAACATAGTACTGAAGGTAACAATTGAACTACAACACTTGGAATCCACTTCACATACATTACCTGATGCTATGTCCTGAAGGCAAGCCTCAGGCAAGTTTTTTCAGTTGCCAAGAACAACTTAGAACTGTCTATCCAGGGCAGGTCACTTTAAAATTTCTTTTAATCTATTATCCACTTGCCCAACTGGCAAGTTGTCAGAAATTTACCTGCGGGGAATACATGGTTTTGTAGATCACGTTCCTTAAATTGATTTTTGTCCGACATTTTGTTCAGGCATAGAATGCACCTCACATTAAATCAAATGTTAATGTTGAATGTTTTATTTTTATACACTGTATAATGTGAATGAGTAATAATTACAAGAATTACTTTTAATTTAAGAATTGCATGAAAGGCTCATGAATGAAAAACATTTGATCTCTTTAAATAAATTTTGCCTCTGTAAAAATTGCACCCTTCCTTGTTTTGGGCAAGTGACTGAGAAATGCTTGCCTGCTCAGCATTTTCCTTTGACCCAGGCAAGCAGGCAAGAGGGTTTGTAGAACCCTCCTTGGTATACAAGACTTATGAGTTTAATTGTGAAAGGGGAACTTCACCCAGACATTGATGCGCTGTCCGTGAATGAAGAAAAATAAGATTGAACGAACTGTGAAAATTTTAGCAACATAGGAAGACCCCTTCAAAATTTAGGACTTTTCCAATTTTTGATTTATACCTCGAATGGGCTTCTTGAATTGGCAATCTACAGGCACATAGTGTCTGCAAAAGTGGAACACTTTCCATTCATTTTGTACACTAAGTTGTTAAATAATTTATCAAATGAAATTTAATTTGACAAAAATAAAGTGATTTCATTGATATCCCAAGTTTGTCAAATAGTTTGTAAATCAGGACTTTCTTATTGTTCAATTATCTTCAAATTTTTTTCTTTTTTGTTTGTTTCTACTGATCTGAGTATTATGGACTCTCCTTTTGTTGGCAAGCATCTCATTTACATAACTCAAATGAATATTATTTATGATAAATCATAATTTAGTATCTTCACATTGATGATAAATGTCTCCGTACATCTTCTGATACTTGAATTAATGCATGAATTGATGAACAGTGTATGTTGGATAAATTCAAATTTATAATGAGAGAAAGAGATCGAGAGAGTTCATAGAGATGGAGGGGGGGGGGGGAGATAAAATTACGGATGGGAAAAGTTTTAGGACAATTTTATTTTGACGGAGTGACAAAAAAATAATTGCAAAGTACCTCTCATTGTTCTTGATGATTGATGGTATTTGGAATACAATGGGAATCCATCTAACTGAGCAAAAAATAATTTGTGAACAAATTTGTCACCCCTGAAACTTTCCATCATGTTTAACATTACATGTGACCTTTTATTCATATATCCTGTATCTTGTCTGTCCTATTGTAACCTGGTATCTTTGGATGGAAAATTACTCCAAATTACAAAGACTGTCAGAATTACACATGTGTACACTTCATGATTACAAAATCTATATATCATGTCTGTTGTACACATTAAAACAAAAAAAATAGATGCCAAATTTATTAATGCTTACACTGGTCAAGACAAACTATGCATATAAAATGTCAATTGCACATTAGTGTTGCTAGGGAGGTCAATCATTGAAGTTTGTCCTGCCTAGCAACAAGACCGTGACCAGCCATGATGTTCTTGTTCTTCATTGAAATGTACTTATTTTCTACGACGTGAATATATATTATTTTCATATTGAATGCAGGTATATTGCAGAATTGTGTGTACATTTACCACATGTCTACCTGAATTATTAAAATGGAACTGTATTTGGGCTTTAATGTGGAACAAGCTATATAACTGTCTTTTGGGGAAAACTTTTTCTTCTCCACTGGCTTCATATATATGTATATATTTTTTACTGACAGGTTGAACCATCTACCATGCCACCAGGCACCAAGTAATAGAAGTGCATAGTTACTGGAAAACCAATCCGTGGGATCATCATGCTCTCATAGAATGAAGAAAATCAGATGAATGAACTGAAAATTTGAGCAAAATCTAACAATCAGTTGAAAAGTTATTCATTTCAAAATTCTCACGATCCCTGCTTCTAATGGTGATCCATGCAGTTGGCAAATTTTGCAGAATTTTTTATGTACTTGCAGACAAATCCTCATTAATTTTCTGTATAATAAATTTTGAAAACCGATTGATGATGAGTTTACAATAAGGGTCAACAAGATTCTTTCCAAAGTACAAGTGGAGAACCTACATTTTGTTGACTTTTCTGTTAATAAGAAGAAAATGTCATTTTTGTTGTAAAAAGAGTGAGTGGATCCCCATTAGAAGCACAATATCAAGTAGAATGAACAAAATTCATAACCTTTGAATGGATTATCTGATTCATTCAAATTTTCAGTTTGTTCATCTGATTTTTCTTCATTCATTGATAACACAATAATTCCAGGGGTGGGTTTTCCCTTAATACATCCTGTCTATCGAAGCATCATTATTTGAAAAGATAGTTTGTTTTGAGACTAAACTGAATACAGTTATGACTGGTATTGCAGGTGTTTGAGGTTGAACTGAGTAGATTTGAGGTTCAAGGGGGGGGGGGGACTTGTAAAAAATCACCGAAAATAATGTTATTGTGATAACTTCAGAAACAAGAGATCTTTACCAAATTTGGGTCAGATATGTATTTGCATGTGAGGATGAACTGGTCAAATTTTGGTTACAGGGGCTCAAAGGTCACAGGGCCTGAAAATTTATAGAAATTACAAAAAATAATCTCATTTCTGATCATGTGACCAGTATAACTTATAAGGGGTATCATTTTTGCTGATTGCATGACATTGGAGGCATTAAATTCCTCTTGTTCATGCACTGACAGTGCATCAATGTCATGGGGGAAGTTCAGGGGGGGGGGGGGATGAATGTAATGTAAAAACATTGTTTATACATGTAGTCTGTAGCATGGCATTACTGATAGGATATGTTTTTATTTTCAGATAATGACCCCAAGTTCATTGAGAAACAAGAACTACAGCAACCATCATCCCTGCCACTCAGCTATGTGATCAAGTAAGAAATAATTACATTCTGGTGACAAACCATATGTCCCCAAAAAAATGACAACGGGGCTTTCAGGATTAATAACTTTTGAAAATGAATATGAAAATAGATGCGGTTTGGCATGTCAAATATATAACTATTCATCTATATTTGGTGAAAATTTCATGAGATTTGCTTGAGTGGTTACAAAGAAATGAAGCTTTTTGTATCGGATGTCATAATTCCGTTCTGCACAAGTTTGTGAGGATAGAGACGTGCACAATGGTTATTTAAACTTCCCACGACTCATTGCTCAAAAGGAATGTTACTGCTTTGGGGTTTAAAAGATAAAAGATAAAAGAAACTTGTGCAGAACGGAATTATGACATCCGCTACAAAAAGCTTCATTTCTTTGTAACCACTGAAGCAAATCTCTTGAAATTTTCACCAGATATAGGTGAATAGTTATATGTTCGACATGCCAAACCGCATTCATTTTCATATTCATTTTCAAAAGTTATTAATCCTGAAAGCCCCGTTGTCATTTTTTTTTGGACATATGGTATATTCTAATGGTAACTCATATATGTACCTAAGTGGTGTTATTATAGAGAGATATCATTTTGTAAGATAATTATCCACTGATTATTGGTAAACAAACAAGGCTGCACTGAAATATATGTACATGTACAATGTAGGCTGCTAAAAACCGCAAAACTTCAATAACTTTTTCATAGGAGTGTATGTTCTTGGCTTCATGAGTAATTTCCACATACTTATAATCAGTACAGATTGTCCAAAATAGGAACACTATTATTTAAAAATCAAAATCATTCGCCTTATGAATCATCATTTCAAGAAATACTTTCAAAATGATACCCAATGAAAAGAAAATGATTCATTTTTCTTGAGAGAGCCATAATGGATGATACACTACTACAGTGATAAAGATTGATCAGATTCATTGAAAAAAAGTACATTATAGAACTTGGCGGGAGTGGAATCTGTGACTTCTGGGTTACAAGACCCCATCATCGATGCACATCAAAAGAAATATTTCATGTTTGTAGTCTCCTACAGCAAACATTAGACGGGCAAGAAATATCTTGATTTGCTGTAGAGGGTCACAAATATTCAAGCCAGCATTTTACCTAGTTTCTTACGTTATCAAGTATTTTGCCTTTTTAACCCCATTGTTTATGTTTGCTTAATTCCATTGTTGTATTGACCATTCCATCATGTTTCTTCTTTTCTTGTAAATGCCAAATAGATAATCACTAAAAAATAATTAAACCCTCTCTTTATGCAGCTTTCTAATGTTTCTTTACAATTCAAGAAAGTAACAATTCTGTCCTTTTCTTACTTCCTCTCTTGTATTTTATCAGGTTTGTGACTGATGCAGCCAAACATCAGCATGAGAAGAAGAAAGCACGGATGCACAACTCGTCAACTCCTAAAACTATTGCTCAGACATTAGTTGGTAAGTTAAGCATGTACTTGTATTCATATTTATGGGTTATTTAATTGCATTTCTGTCCATATGTTACATTTTTTACCTTTTAATAAAAGCATTTTGGGCTCATATTGGATAGAAATGGGCTCATCTGGCCATCAGTCAACAAGCGTATGCTCCGTAGGTCCCATATATGGGTTTTTGCACCACCAAACTATCCAGGGTCCATATGGGCAATGTGAATTTCATATGGGCCCATATCCATGGATATAAAAAATAAATACCATCTGGGGCTCACAAAGGGGATCCATGTTGAACCAAGCCAACATGATTTTGAATTTATCTGGGCTTTCTGTGGTTTTGTAATTGATCTGCCCATCTCGGTCTCGTGCATGCAGCTGATATGGGCCCCATGTGGGTTTGACATTCACTCTAAAAATGTCAGAATATGTATGAGAATGATCTCCTAATTTCAAGCATATCTATTTATATGCAGGTAACGCAATGTATAACTACTTCATTTTTCATTATGCCCATTACTGATCTCTTCCTTTGATTTGAGAATGATGGATGATTAGCAAAGCGATCTAAAAACCATGTTTGATACAACCTTAAAAATGACTGAATGAGACGGAGCCTAGATACTTATAATTATTATGACTTGTTTGTTTGTGTATTTTCAAACAGCAGTGAATAACAGCGAGTGGGACTTTGATGATGATAAAGACAAGAGTGATTCTGATAGTGATAACTCCTGGACAACACAAGATGAGTTCAGCTATGAGCTTATCCTGCGCACCATGGCTACTCAGGTTGGCGATGATAAACCCTTTCTCTGCCCGGTCCCAGGGTGTAAGAAGCGATATAAGAATGTCAACGGGATGAAATACCATGCCAAGAATGGACATAGGAATGAGAAAAAGGTAGGCTGGTTGTCTCGGGAAAGTAGATATCAATGTGATACTAATACAAATCATTGTGCCAGAAGTATACTAAATTGTTGTTATCAATAACAACAGATATTTTGATCATGCTTAATGCAGAGATTGCAACCTTCTTGACTACGCATAAGATTACATAATTAAAACATACATGATAAAACAACTGAACCAAATATTTGCATTCTGGTATTCTGAAAGTTTGGCATCTTCTGCTAATGCATCCGTGGCAAATACTCGTGAGTTTGACCTCGGAATCTGAAAAGCTTCAAAATTGTTTTAAATTCGTAGTGATGTTTGATGCTTCTTGATAACCTATTTTAGCCACCCGAAGATGAATTTTCAGATAAATTGAATTTTCATGAATGAAGGGAACTGCTGAAACTGCTTATCCAATAAAAGAGAACTGTGAAGTATAATGAAGTAAAAAGAGCTTGAGCTTTCAATCCTAGCAAAAACTTAATCATAAGCAAAATGAAATAGAGTGAATACACAAGTGAAAGCTGAATTTTCATCAGATTGTATCTAGACAATTTTTGGCAACACCATCAATTTTATAGGAGTTGAACTTAATTCTGACTTCAACAAATAAAAGCGCATTAATGAATGCCTTTCTCTCTTCTCTCTTTCAACATTCAGGTCAAGAAGAATTTCAAATGTCAATGTGGAAAGAGCTACAAGACTGCACAGGGTCTACGGCAGCATCGGCCAACCCACACCACCTCACTGGACTTGCCTCTTACTTCTCTTGCCAGTAACAAACAAATCAAAGTCTCGAAAGTGAATAGCGCCCTCAGTAATCTAGCCTCATCAACAGTACAGACGTCTATCATCCATCAAGCAACGCCCCTCCTGGCCAGCCCCCTCGGTATGTCTCTAGCCAATGGAAGCATTGTCCTGGAGTCGATCACTCCCATCTCATCAGGTAGCCTTCTAATGGAGCCTAGAGTATCCACAGCAGCTGCAGCACTGGGTAGCATGGCTCAGGCACAGCAGTCTGGACTCATTGTAACATTACCTTCAGGGGTTGAACCGACGAGTGCACATCTTGCACAGGCTTCTCTGGCAGCTGCAAACAAAGTCAAGTTCAAACAGATTCACATCCAGGGTGATTGTAAAGACTGACATGTGCAATATAGGATACTTGGAGATGGAGGTGGATGCTTATTTATGTCATCATCATCGTCATCAATAAAAGTTTAGTCCATCAGTGGTGTGATTAGAACAATTGGAGACCATGCCAAGCTGTGAGAAGATATTGTATCTATTGCAAGACCAGTGTCACTTGTGTCAGATCAGACGGCCATGTTTTTTCTTTCAGTGGATAAAGATATTAATCAACAAAGATACTGTGCATTATGTCTGTATGACAAACTTTGTTGATCATTTGAAGAAGATCTCCAAGGTCTCCACATGAATGTTGTGCGTTTACGTTGAAAGAGGTTGTATACAACTATCTCAAATTCAAATACAAGTATCTGAATTCCTTATCAGCTCAACATTTTCAATTATTTTACCTCATCTTGCCAGTTTTTTGTTTCAAATCTCAAATTTTAATAACCACAGCTGCAAAACTTTATGTTACATACAACTCGTTGACCAGACCTACAACTCAAAGGTCTTACCTCACAACTTATTAGATTGATACAATCAGGATAGATTGGAGTGTTATATTATATGCAGTGTACATATATTTATTTATACTTGTTATTTATTATGTTTCATGAAATTTGGTCCTTTTATTGTCATTTATGGCAGTTTCATACAGAGATACACAGATGTACCAACCTGTATTCTTTGACACTTGTTTTCACTAAAAATTGAACACTACACATTGGTAGCCATTTTCCATGTTGGCAGTGTACATTTTGATGTGAGCCAAAGAATGCTGGTTGGTAGTGTGTTTCTTGGATTTGAAAATCAAGATTTATTGTGCAATTTAGTTTAGTAGTCATATATATTGGACAAATTATTTATGCTGGTAGATACATTCTGAAGCCCTTTGGTGTATTACATGTACCCAGTCATCGCTCACCTTTTTCAGAGTGCCTCAGATGTTTGGAAAATATAGACCGTATAGACCATTATGACCACTATTTTAATTCATAAGCTCTCCTGATCCCATCCTTGGATAGAAAATGATTTGTTCTATTTGTAACAGTTAATTATATGTCCATACTGTAATATACAACTAATTCCTCTTTTACGCTTCATCAACACAACTCAACTCACTTTTAGAATACTAGTTTTCCTCATGATTTGGTACAAATAAGGTTTAAATATAATTTGTATGTTGTATTATTAGTTTTGAATTGAACCCCCTAAAAAAAAAGAAAATATTACCATCAATGATAATCATAATTCCAATGATTTCCCATGTACGTTTTAATTCATATTCCTCATTATTCAAGGTGATGACAAACAAACAGAATTTGCATCACAAATGAGGAAAAGATGAATCCTGTTTTGTTTTTTTTCTTGGGGGGGGGGGATCTTAAATTTAACTCTTTTTCATTTGCTATGATCAAGTGATGCCCTTATTAAATCAATGTATGCATTAATTCGTAGGATGATTTCAAATCGGGTTATAGAAATAAAGTTAGTAAACCAATTGAATCCTCACAACCAATTCCACCTCTCTTACAACACTTTGAGCTTCCTCGGTAAACACTTGTCCTATGTAAAGTGATAGCATTGGGTATGCACATCGGGCAAGCTAGACCCTGACAACTCCAATCTATGTTCCTTTCTAGGGTCTAGAAGTGAATTTGTGACCTGAAGTAACTGGAGACATATTGATGTAGATTGGCCTTACACATACATGATTGACTTGATTCAACTTTAGCTGAGATATTGAGTTCTTGGTAGTGGAATGGGATGGCTGATACTAGGACAATAGGTCATTCTCATTGTATGTTTGGTAGGGAATCATTCGAAATGATAATCAAAGTCAAATGTTCATCAGAGTCCCGCTACAGCTACTCTGTCAATGATTTGGAAACTTGTCAGAGCTTTCCTGTTGTATCAACATTGTTAGTGTAGTGTAGGAAGTGAATTTGTAAAGTCCAAGTAAATGATGAATATATTAATGTAAGAATAGAGAGTACCCATCCAGTAGAATGTAAATATGATATACATATGGTACATAATAGTTAGAATTCCACTTTCTTTCTTCAAATATTAAGTTTAAAGAGGCTACACTTCACTGCCATGTACATACATTGTATATTTATAATCTGGCCTCTACTCTCTTATTCCAGACATGTCAGTATTTCATGATTTTTATGTTAGCTTTACACTCTACAACAATGTGATTTTTAACACTGAATGTGAGAATGAATATATACATTTCTCATCTGCTTATGGAAATTATTGTAGGATACACAGAAATGGTATTACAGTGATTCGGGTCTTTTTTTTTAAACCTAAAATCTAGTAGTGCTTCTATGTATATCTATACAGAGATATTCTTTGGTGTCTCCGTAAACGTGAATTATAGTTTAACTTTCAGGAACTTTGATTTTTTAGCAATTTTCCATTTTACAACTCTGACTCACTTGATTTCTTTCCAGTTAATTTATTCGGATTCCCTTTGTGTATGGTTTGGATATGATAGCAGTAATCGCAGTTCAAATCAGAAGTATTTCTTACCTGCTATCACTATGAAGCTCACAACAATAGATAGTGATTTCACTGTAATCCCATTGTTCTCAGCTTCATAATACACATAGTAGTGATAACAGGTAACCAAAGAATTCTTTCTTGTGCTTGAAATGTTTAACAATAATAATAATAATAATAATATTATACAGTTCTTACTGGATATAGCACACAAAACATAGCCATGGCATATCTCTATGCGCTCAATGTTGGTATCATACAATGTACATCACTTGATTTAACAAATGGGTTGGTTTCTCAATCATTGTCAACTGAAAATTAGTTGCTTTATTTTTAATTAGTTGGTTCAGAAAACTTCAATTGGTATTACTCTTCTCAACAGAGGTTTATACATGAATCAATTAACTCTCCGCTTGAGCAACAATACTTGATTCAAATAGTGTGAACAGTTTTACTGATTCTAGATGTGTCCCATTTTCATGATCATGGATATTGTTCAGACACAATAGAGATACCGATCTATTTTTGCAGCATGATGAAGATAGGCGATCACTATAGAAATGTCAAATTCAAGTTGTTCATTTACTTCAACCTTTATGATTAGTTGTAAAAGGATATAATCAGAGCTTAATTAATGTTGCCTTTAAATTTTGAAGCACATTTTGTCATGATGTAGATGGTTATTGTGTTGTTTGATTAAAGGTTGTTGTCCTAGTAAACCAGTAAAGAGCATCATATCATTGCAGTGACTGGCTCACCTGACTAGGTTGGAATCTTGTAGATATCTTGTAAATATCAACACAGCTATATATTTTTAGTATGAAGAAACTTTGATATGAATTTTTGTAGATATAAACTTGTGTGAATTTGTTTACTTTCATTTTTTAGTTTTGCTATTTTGTGGTAGCATTGTACTGGCAATTCAATTATGCTCAATGTATTTTTTTTGGAGGGGAAGGGTGGAAAGATTGTCAAGTTCACTTTAATACAATATTTCATTCCCACGCACATATATGCCATAAATTTTGTTCCTTACCATGGAAATAACATTACTTTACCACGAAAGCAGTTTAATCAAACTTCTTTAGCAAAAATCTCAATATGTCATGATCAGTTCAAACAATTATGTATAACGCCCATCTAAATTACCTTTTTACAAAGTAAATAAGCCATTTGCTAGACATTAGGGGTATTTCTAATCTTTTTTAACAGTCAGATATTTGTTAAAAATGGGGTAACATAATGAGAACAGTAAAAATGAACACCCAATGAATATGATAAAATGTGGATTTACTTCTGCCCCAACATGACTGCCACTAGACAAAAGGTGAACACTCCAGGCTCTCATTTCTAGTGAGTCAAGTGCAATTAGTCCATATTCAAAGTGTCGCACCAGTTTGATACACAAAAAAATGCGTTGATTTTCTTCTGCTCAGAAACACTTCATCTCAGTCTCTATATCTATCTGATTTTTTTTAATAATTTAAAAGTTTCCATCTATCATACAAGCACTTCATGTATGCATTGAAATATTTAAATAAAACTATGAAATACCTTCTGCTATGTGTTCTTATAGAGATAAAAAAAAAACAGTAAATAATATCATACATCTAATGCAAGCTATCAATTTAAAAAAACTCTGTGTTTTTATTACCGTTCTGTCCATAAATTTGTAAGTTCTTTCACACAAAAAAGGTTTAAACAGGACATATGGCCTGAATATAATTGTATAAAGTTAGCATATATTTTATTTTAACTGAAATTCTGGCAATAAAAGTATTCCTTGTTTTGATCAGCAGGTTGAAGTGAAAACACGTTTTCTGTTTTTATCAATACTCTAAAATTTTCATGATCGATTATGCCCTTCTTAAGATATTCCCTGATTAGTATATACTTCTGATTTATTAAAACATGTTCTTCAATTAAGTTTAAGCATAATATCTGCACTACATAGAAGAAAATTATGGCCGTACAACATTTTTGTGCACAATAGTAGCTACACGTCTAAGTAATACCATGGAAATAAAAATGTGGTAATACAAACCGGTATATGTTATGATTATGTGTGAACTAAAAGAGATCATAGAATTTAAGTACATATTTCATTTGTATGTTTTTGTTAATGGATTTAAAATGGGTTATGAAAATAAAACCTATCCAATCCAATAATGGGTGTTTTTGTGTATTTGTGTGTAATATAAGTTTGGATGCTTTTGTTCCATTATATTGTAAAAACATGGCAAAACTGAAAGTGAAACAAGCAAAGTTCATATACAGTAACACTATCAATATGATTCTATCCATTGAAATGAACCTGAGCTTGTATGAAATGTAAGAGATCATAGAATTTAAGTACATTCTGATTTGTATGTGCTGTTATGGATTTATATAGCAGTAGAGATGCATTAGGATAATTCTTACAAGTTAACATCATACCATGTTCAGTTTATATAATGACTGCATCATAATTCCTCTTCCTCAACGGAGAGAAAGGCCTGATTAAATAAAAGGGCTCAAATTCTGAAAGCTGTGTTATCTTCTGTGTTAAAGGGGAACCAACCTCTAGAATTATCATGCTCTCTTTGAATGAAGAAAAATCAGATGAGCAAACTGAAAATTTGAGCAAAATCGGACAACCTGTCAAAAGTTTTGAATTTCTAAAATTTACTGAGATTTGACGATCACTGCCGCTCATGGAGATCCGTGCGCATGGCAACATAGACTGAATCTGTGACGTCATGTTGGACAACTACTCATTCACTTTGTACATAAATTTTTTTTAATGGATTAATATAAAATATAGAGAAGGTTGCAACATGATTCTTCTAAAACTGTATACCGAATCAATACAGAAATGCTATACCCCAACCGAAAATCAGCATTTTGTTGACTTTTCCATAAAAAGAAAAAAAAGTTAAATTTTGTATACAGAGTGAATGAGGAGATGTCCGACATGACGTCACAGTTTCCGTTGAATTTGCCCATCGCAAGGATCCCCTTGAGCGATAGGGATCGTCATATCTTTGTGACTTTGAAAAATTATAATTTTTTAACGTGTTTTTTAAATTTTGCTCCAATTTTCAGTTTGTTCACCTGATTTTTATTCATTTCGTTAAAGCATAATAATTCAAGGGGTTGTTTTCCCTTTTATTTTTGTTAAAAAAACAATATTATTTGTCGTAACAAACGCTAATTGCACGCAATAAGCATTTCTCACAGGTAGATGCGCAGAGCTCTTATTTCAACCCTACGCAAGCATTGCAGACACCACGCAAATATTAACCAATGGCGCATCATAAATTTTACATTTTATGACAATTGACATATTGTTGGTAACAATGGATAACACATTTTTCAGAAATTGGGCTAAGATTTTTAACACTATTTTACACAAGGAAAAGGAAACAAATTTCAGAGACTTTTCTTTAGAATACTGTATGCTTATTTATTCCAGTTTCCAAATAAAAATCTGGATGCCTCTTTCAGACTCAAGAAGTGCTTGCAATACAACCATTTCAAATTATATTGAAAGAATATCAGAGAAAACAAAAACTCATAAATTTAAACTCCTCCATTGATGGTTTGAGTAACATATTTGCAAAGAAACAGACACTATTTGCATTTCGATAATTACATGAATTTTTTCTTTCAAGTATCATGCAACTCTTGAAACCAAATTTATCACATCCACACATGCTGTTTTGATGCAATACAATACACCCGAAAATTAATTCAATAAATGTACGGTACACAGGATGGACTGACAATGACTTTAGTGGAAAAGTTCATGCATGGATATATCAGCTTGAGCTGATATATCCATGGTTCATGTGAGAAAGTAAATTTTTTTTTGGCCCTGGCAACACTTGCATTAATGCCCTCATTGGAAACAATTATTTTACAGCATTCAGAGGTTATCTTGTAATACATTTGTAGCAAATTGGGGAAAAAAAGATTAACATAAAGAGGTTCTACACGAGAAACTAAAAGGTTCATGCGCCATAGTAACAGTTACAATGTTTGAAATATATTCTCATGTATCATAAAAAAGCAACTTTCATCACAATGGGAACAAAAATATTGCACTTTTTTTATAATGTTTACAGTATGTGACATGTTTTAATGTTACAATGTTACCATGAAAATGAAACAAGATCAATATGAAGGGCAAAAAGCATACAGAGACCAAAGAAGCAGATTGTAGAATGTTGTCTTACTGAATTTCAATGTATTGAACACGTAACATATATTTGATCGTAGTATTACTTCCTATGATCTGAGAATGGAACTTGTAACACACCCTTATATCATGTAATTAGCAAAACGATAAATGTAATGGGCTCATGAATTAAAATAATATTAATATTATTAATATCAATTATTCCCAATCATCAGCCAATGAAATCTTTTGTTGTCCTATTTCTGGATACCAGCCTACAATTCTAGTGGAAGACATAATTTCAAACCTCACATTCTATTCAAAGACCTTTCTTGCATCTAGAGTTATTTAGTGAAAATATAACAATCTAATGATAAAAGGACAGTGCTGATGTGGTTTGATGATCATCAAGTCAAGGTGTCTTTACGACACTACAATTCAAAATATTATCCTTATGCTGCTGAGACAATAGGGTAATAATAAATATGACTTATACAGAACAAAACCCACCTTGGGAAAGTCCTGAAGTACAAGCATCGTTCTGCAGACCTTATCAGAGACCATTATAAAAGGTTGAGGACGATTAAAGAGAAAATTTGAGCATGTTTAAACCTTTATTTCTGGCCGTCCTACCCACAATAACCACGGAACACCATACAAAACTCTTCCAGTAACCATGACCATGGTTGTGTTTCATGATGTCGTGTGTAGAGCTACACACAACTCTGCGAACGACTGGTGACCTTTCTGGCACTGAATGACAACCCCTGTCGCTGAATTGAAACCTGAGAAATGGTAACCGGTTGTTTGTAAAGTCGTGCATAGATCTACAGTTTTATATATTGAACTCTCATAGCTGTCGGTTGACAAGCTCTATTGTTAGAGAACCATTAAGCTTGGTACGATTTCTGCTTCCACCTTTAAATACAATGCGGTATATGTTTTTTATGAATATAAGCAACAGTACACATCAAGCTTTGAGTTTTATCTGAGTTCGACCTCAGAATCTTTTACAGAATCTTTTCTTGATTGATCAGAGGTGTAGGAAAAAGTGCTCAATTCAATTAAAGTGGTTTTTATATTTACTGTACTGCACAATCGGCACTGAAGTTCAGAACTATCACAAGTGTTTTGTGTCATCCAAATAGATTTAACTATGGGCAATGCTCCACGAGAAGAGTCATTAGTTAAAGGACGTAATTTATCTCCCAGAACAACTATGGAGCACAAAAAGAGAATTTGTTTTAATCTACTGGTTCAAGTTCTAATATTCATTCCAAATCTAATCCAATCAAACTTGAGCAGAATGTTGGGTCAAGCTGCCTTTGGCACATATGTGGCATGTACATTTAAATATGAGATGATATGACTGAAAATAGAATGTATTAGATCAGAAAAACTCAACGATGCCGTCATATTGTGTTGATAGCTCCCATTAGGTTGACAGGTCTGTTCTTATACCTCTTGGAAATGTCTGCTTCAATCTGAAAAATAAAAAGAGAAGGAAAAAACATTAATTTCATATGTATGTAGATAATGGTTTATTTGGTGCCCGATATAATTATCATTTGTAAGTTGAAATGGGCAAGAACTGTATTTTATTTTTACCTTTTTAACAGGGAAAATGCTTAATAATCGATGAACAGAGATAATAATTAAAAATACCATCAATATTTCATCTCGTTTGAGAAAAAAAATTAAAATGGGACCATAGATTGTTGTTCAGTTGTGGTAACACTTAACGTAAAATAACGAAAAGTGTTTGGAAAACATTTCTAGTTTACAAAACCAATGGATGAGATGATTTTGACAAGGGCTGACTGTGGATAGTACATAAACAACATAATTAAGTTCTGTCTCTCAAAATAATATATAATGTTGTTATATGGATACAAGGAATGTGCAAATGACTGAATTAATCTCATCTAAAAATTGATTATCCCAAGTGCTATAAAATATTTTTCAAAGACCATGGAAAATTATCCACATGGTAACATCCTCATTATAAGTACTAGTCATCCCCACACCTACACTTCAAAATTCTTCCTTGTTATGGAGATATTAGTAAACTAGGTGAAGCCACGACTGCACGCAGTCAAAATTTATGCCTCCACCATCACGCGATCAGAAAGATATTTTTGCTTGTTCCATACCATTAGAAATCAGAAACATTTTGGGTGATTTCACTAATTTTGGGCACTGTGACCTTTGACCCCATGAACCCCAAATCTCAGCAGGTTTTCCTCATGCTTATACATAATTGAGTTATGTTTGAAAGAAATTGGCTAAATTTCTTTGAAATTATAGCAATAACGAGCATTTCCGGGTGATTTTTTGACACATATTTGGTCATGTGACCTTTGACCCACTGAACCCAAAATCTAAAAATTTCATCCTCTCATGCTTATATATTATTGAGCTAGGTTTAGCAGCTATTGGATCACTTATTTTGAAGGTATCGCAGTAACAAGCTATTTTGGGTGATTTTTTACAAATTGTTTTGCCCTGTGACCTTTGACAAACTAAACATAAAATCTAATCAGTTCATCCTATCATGCTCCTACATTATTGAGCTAGATTTGGGAGAAATTGGTGCGCTTATTCTGACGTTATCACGATAACAAGCTATTTTGGGTGAATTTTTACAAGTTTTTTGGCCCTGTGACCTTTGACCTTTGACCCCCTGAACCCCAAATCTAATCAGTTTATCCTCACATGCTTATACATACTTGAGCCAAGTTTGGTAAAAATCCATCCAGCAGTTCTTATAGTAATCGCAGTAACACTTTTCGGACGAACATATGCATGGACACACAGACGGACAACTCGAAAACATAAGGCCTCCGGCACCACCTTATGGTGGTGGAGGCATAAAAATATATCATAATTGTCCTTTGTTACCCTAAGTTTTACGCTTGTCACTTTCATTACCAGATGGATAATGTAAATACCAGTCTCTGTAGCTCTCTTGTTTGTCTGACCAAGGCATCTACTCTTGGCTCCAGTTTCTTCTCATCTTTAAGATTCTCTAATCTTTTCTGCTTCACAGATCCCACATACAATACAATATTTGAAAAACCTAAATAACTATCTACATGGTATGACATCTTTGTTATAATCAGTATTTGTCACTCCAATATCAACCCTTGAAAACGCTTCCTTTGTATGAGTATATTGAGAATATTTCCTAAATGTCATAAGTTACCCTAGTTTTTTCTTTTATCTTTGTCATTACATAAAGTGATCAAAATGCAAATACCTGTTTCTGCAGCTCTCTTGTTCGTTTGACCAAGGCATCTACTCTTGGCTCCAGTTTCTTCTCATCTTCAAGATTCTCTAATCTTTTCTGCTTCACAGCTTCTCTTGAGGCTAGCATCTTCTCTTCAAGGTAAAGCTTTTGCTTCAGTGATTCAGTCAATCGGTCTACATACCTAAAAGATGAAATACAACAAGGCTTTCATTCTTAGATGTTAGATTGGATGTATACAAAAGACAGCAGAGCTCTAGAAACCCAATTGACAGCTTACACATGCAAGTGAAAATGCTATGCAGTGTGCAGGCAAGAATTTATTAAAGTCAGTTGCTCATAAAGGCAAGTAGCCACTGTTACAGAGGCAAACTAAAATATAAACAGACTGAGACTGACATTTTTTTTCAATTCATATTCACAAATTTCTTGACCACAAGGTTAAACATGAGATTCGACATTAATTTTATTTTACATCTGAATGGAAATATAACCTAAAACATAGGATATACAAAATCAATAAGGAACTCAGGCAAGCAGTCACTCGTCATAGGCATTCTAATTGCATAAGAGTTCAATGTAAAAGAAAAGAGTACAAGTTTAACCTCTCCCCTGACGAGGTATCACATTGTATCTTTGCACCTAACAGGCTCTTTTCATAGCAATTTATTGATTTTTTTCCCTACAAATTTTTTCCCCTGCAAATTAAGAGGCATTTGTTGCACGCACATATTAATTTTACACCAAGCCAAATTGAAATCAACTTGTAAATCCCAGAACTGTGATTGCTAAAATAATGCGCTAATTTTGATCATATCATTTTAATACTGAATTTCCTTTGAAGTGAACATAATCTACATACTTTGGTGATCCTATGAGAAGGAAAAGATGCTGCATCCTTGTTTCTGTAAGTCTGTTATAGATACTATCAACTTGAGATAACATGGTGGTGACGTCATGGACTGTTTTTGTCTGGACTATAGTTGGTGCTGTTTGGAACTGATTGACAGAAAGGACGTCGGCATCTCCCTGCATCTCGGCCTTTCGTTGTCCCAGGAATGCTTGCAGCTGTTATCAAAACATAAATTATAATGAACCAGACATGATTTGAATAACGCATGTAAGTATGCGGCTTTCTATTCTTCAGAACTAAACAAAAATGGTAAGTATCTTTATCCCAATCACAAAATACTTAAAATTGTCACTTTAAAAGGGAAGAACCTCTGGTTCAAAATTCTATTTTTCTATGGCTTGCAATGTTTTCTGTAAACAATAAGGCTTAGAAATTAAAAAATCTATATTGCTCATGACCTTTGACCTTTGACCTTTTCATGATTACTTTTGTTCAAATTGATTTTCAGTGTGATCATAGTATGAAGATGTATACATGCAAGCATCTCTATAAACTCAATTTCACTATTCCAATGCAAACAACTAATGCAAAATTCTTGGTATAAGAAGAAAAAAGTTGAAAGGAGACTAACATTTGACCTATACTGACCTTGACTTAAACATGGAAGCACCCCTGTTTGCGTTTGAGCCAAATCACTGACATTAGCTTCAAAATTACATTTGACCTCACATTTGACATCAAATAACACTAATTAAAGTTGTGACAGATGACAAATTAATTTGATGTCCTTAGGATCACTTTATAGTCTCCCCTCATCAGAAATTTACTTCATAATGTGAGTCATTTTTGATTATTCAAAATTAATGAAATTTTCATTCTTACCTCAAGGATTTCATTGATGAACTGGTTTCTGGTTGGTATGTGGTCAAAGAGACAGAGAGCATCAGTACCACGAGCTACACCTTTCTCTCCTATATCTGCTGCACTATCATCAACCTACAATCAAGTTGGAGGAGGGAAAACATTCATACCAATTTAAACTTTATCAGGGGGTATATCATAAATTTTTTTCATACCACTTCTTAAATAGGGTGCATCCATCTTTATGTTATTTAGTATGGAAATTGTTTCGTTTTTGTTGCATGTAATAGATCTTTCATTTACACATCGGATGACCGGCCCTTTTGTTGAGTCGGTGTGTATGCCTTGAGCCTTGAGCTTCACAAGACACATGCACAAAGACTCCACTTGGTAGGTGGAATGTATCATGAACTAATAAAAATGCAACACTTTTATATTATGAATTAGAAACTCTACGCTAACAAACAATATGAGTAATTTCAAAGTCGACGCTAAAGAGATTTTTGAGTTATTGAAACACAACCTCCTTCAACAAGAGATCAACTTTTAAATAAAATAATTGGAGCAGTCACGAACGGTGAGTGAACCTAACTTTAGGTTCTCTCACAACTCATGATTTCTTCACCTGAAGATGATTAGTTAAATCTCCTTGGAATGCCATGTTTAAAAAAAAAATCTTTTTCAACCTTTTGCTCAGTCCTTTTGAGGACTATTTCATAAAAGATAAACCTACACTTTATACATGGTGCAGCCGAACCCCTTTTTAAATGTTTACTACATCGTACAAGCTCTAGTTTTCTTCAAAACTATCGGTATTGAAATGTGTACACATTTTTTTAATCAGAACATTGTAGACAGCAAAGACCATATGATACTCACCTCAATATCAAAGTTAATAGTTTCAGCTCCTTCATTTTCTACTGAGATTCCTAAGTCACCAAAATCGATCCCGCCAGTGTCCAGCTCAATACCACTGAAATCGATCTGGAATTGAGATAATTTGATTAGAATACATAGTCATTATGAAATCAATATCGGTCTGCATGAACACAGACATTTCAAACAAATTGTTTTCTTTAAAAATCATTTAGCTAATAACAAAGCAACATATTGAGAATGCAATTACTAGGTACATGTATAGTATCTACCCCACACAAAAAAAGATCATTCAATTAATTTACGCAGTATCTGCTGCTATTATACTAATCAAACCCTCTAAAACCATTGAGTTTCTTGATGGCCTCGTGATAAGATGCCTATCTAGTCATCAGGGAGTCATGGCTTTGATTCCTACCCAAGTGGTTCTCTGAATTTGTTCATAGCATCTCGGTAAAGAAGTGTCAATCAGTGCTCATCCATGTTGGGATAAGGCAAGAATTATGTTAATTTTGACTTTGTATTCTCCATCTTGGAAGATTTCACTCTTGCTCCTCCTCCTCTGTCCTTCTATTGACCCCCATCAATATACAAAGTTGGTCATAATCAAGCCTTGTTTCATCAAATATTCCACTCACCTCATCTTCTTTTGTCTCCTCATCTTCTTCTAAGAAACTAAGTTTGACCTCCTCCACGGTGTCTGGTACTTCTCCTGTCCTCCATTGATACACAGTGGTGTTGCCATGCTGTGTCAGGTACTTCAACATTGGACAAACATCAACAGCACTATCCTCATCACTGCAATAAAGATTTGCACAAAATATGAGAATGAAATCAAATAAACTGCTTTTCATAGGAAGAAAGCTTTCACAAAGTCATGGCGAGGACTTCCACACATTAGAAATTGTGGATGTCTTTTGAGTGGACAAAAGTTTTTCCTGTAGAATTCTTCAGGAGACCCACATTTCGTACTGAATTTCAGAGCAATAGTTTGCTAATTTTAAAAAGTGCTTGATACAAAGTTACTTTATTCTTTGATTAGTTCAAAGCATAGAAAACAAAATTAACTCTGTATACACATATGAAGATGACATTGGCAATATATATGCGCTATGCTACATGTTTTGGTTTGTTTTAAATAGCGTTGTTTGAAACAAGTTTGAATGACAATCACACACACACTATGTCTGTAAATTCAAAGATAATTAGAAAGGGTTGTGGTCTATAACTGTATCTTTTATTCTAACCTTTCAATGAGAAACTGGACAAAGGCTTGATAAAACTCTACCACATCAGTCAATCTCTTAGTCTGGTCTTCAATGGAAATGTATGTCTGAGGTAGCTCTGAAACCAGACCTAGCAACTCTGATCTGATCTTTTCTCCCTGGAAATCATAGGTAAAACAACAGATTAAAAAGTTATACAAATATTATTTGCGATGCTGGATGGATATTTTGGTCACTAGGATACTAAAACATATTTTTAAAAATAGTAATCATATATTACTAAAAATGAAAAAGAAATTAACATGAAATAAAACTAAATGTTCTTTTTTTCAAAGAAACATAATGGGGACATATCATTTGAGTATGAGAAAAGATATGCTGGAGTGGGTATCAAACATTAAGCAGTTTTTTATTTTAGTTCTGTCAACTGTGAGGAAGGGCCCGTCAACCAGAAGTAGTATATACTAGTTTTGCACAATAGCTCATTGTTACATCAAAACTATGATTCCCCTGTGAAGAGCACCTCTACCACTTTCCAAATATGTCAAGTTCATTTCTAAGTTATCACATTTGCTCACTCAACTGTGACCGGCCCACTACTTTTGTATATGTGATATTTCATGTGCTATTGTAATGTCATCGGACATCCTCTTTAATGAGTCGATCGGAATCAAATTGGTTTGAAGAGTTAAGCAGTGGATGTTTTAACATGAAGCGAATGTGCCACTCATCACAGTTGACTGAAATCAAAATCTCCATATTTAAAATGAACCTGCATCCTTATTTTGACACGTTATATATATATAATAATAATAATATTGGCATTTATATAGCGCTCTTACAGATACATGTATCACAGCGCTTTACAGTGTTATAAAAAATTGATTACCTACAAAAAATACAGAACAACAAATGATTTAACTATTAAAGAGGAACCTGCACAAAATATAAACAACAAATTATTTAACTATTAAAGAGGAAGGTTTTTAGGGAACGTTGAAAGATAGCAAGAGAAGAAGAAGATCGAACAGCCTGAGGGAGATTATTCCAGAGATGTGGTGCGGAAATAGAAAAGGATCGTTCCCCGAAGCGTGTGCGTAACGTATGCACAATAATATAATACAGTATAATATAGCACAAGTCAGAAAACTTTGCTAAATCAGGGCAATGGGTACCCAATGGGATCACTGAACTATCTATTGTTCAGAGCTTGTTTTTTTATGATAACAAAGACTTGCACTGTGCACTGTATTAACAAAATAGAGATCAAAAGCTGTACCTTTATACCAAGTTGCTTGCATGAATGTTTGTAATCTTCTCTTGCTTGACTGGCACTCTCTGTATAATCCTTCTCCTTCTTGCAACATTCCTTCAATTATAATTAGGTAACAAACACAAACATATGTTATGATATTGGTATCAACTGTGGAATCATTGTGGTTTGGTGTTTTAAGGTTATCTGAGGCCAGAAATAACAATTTGTTAGCTGGTACTCTAAACAAAACCTACTTCCCTAAGCATACCACAACATCACAAAGGTGTTTTGTCTTTCCACTACTTAATTTTTAAAAAAATGAATGTTTCTCATAATAGATCAAGAGATGTCTTGCATGAATACTAGATCACAAGGGTAAGGAATAGGGTCGTGCACACAAATAATGCTCAGGCATTAAAAAAAAAACATGCACGGAGCCTTACTCCGATATAGGTTCCATGCTATGATCATGAAAAATCATTACTTTGATCCCAACCGCTTCACTAGTAATCGAAATCACTTTGTATTAAGATATTCTGGCTTAATTCTATATGTACTCAAAGTCGTAAACAAATTGCTTTTCTTTTACCCGCGATACATTTAATAATTGCAAGCTTCAAGGGGCAAGTTACTGTCCTAAATAAATAGCTTGCCCTCTAAAGCTTTGTTCAGCAAAAACGTTCTAGCAACACTGCAGACATTCCTCTACTAATCAGAAGAATATGGGGTTGATTCCTAGACATAGCATTGACTTCACTCCGCAAAAACAAATCATTGAATGTTGTGCTGCATTCCACCCAGGTGATGGTACCATCATTCATTCTACCTTAACCCATCAGTTACCCTCTATTCATGCAATCTAGTTTGAAGTCTTGTCTTAGATTTGTGAACAGCTTTAATAGCAGCAATAGATATGTTTTCGAAAGCATACCCTCTAAGATCAGGTGTATACAAAAACTTCAAAAAAATCAATTCTAATTTTAAAATAGAGGAAAATTAACATTGGTTTGTTGACTTAAAAATATCATTGTAAAATATAGACTCTTTCATCAGTGTGACAGTTTTGGATTTAATGAGAATTAGGTTGAGGAATGTAAGGTAGATAATAATAATAGATGCAATTTATATAGCGCACGTATCCACTCTGCGGAGTGCTCAAGGCGCTTTACATTATTATTACCCTGGCTTTAGCCCGGCAGCCATTCACGGCGCACTTGGCAT